>JAPYZL010172377.1:0-12633 GCA_030522825.1 Platygaster orseoliae
AACCACACAATAGTTATGAACAAAAAGGTGTGATATCTAATTGTGCGGAAAATCACTACATTATGACGAATTAACTTTTTATTTTTCTCTATATAGTGAGAGAAACCAAAAATGACAAATAGAAAATTTACCAAGTACAATCGATTGAATACGCTTCACTAAAAGTTGACAATTATTCAACATTGCATACTATTCAAAAATATACAAAAAGCCCCGACAAGCCGCTTGTTGTTATGAAGCAAATACCTGTAACGAATTTTTTAAAAGCATTATTCAAAAATAATATGATATATGATGCATATACCTGTTATCAGTTTCAAAAAAAGCGGCTCAAATGATAAGTAATATTATGTATGATTCAGTGTAAAAATACGACAAAAAACGTGTTTCCAGATGAACGATAAAATTGGTTCTTCATAGTTTTTTAATTATAACGATTATTATTATCATACAGCAGGCGGGTTGTCGGGGCTTTTTGTATATTTTTGAATGGTATGCAATGATGAATAATTGTCAACTTTTAGTGAAACGTATTCAATTGATTGTACTTGGTAAATTTTCTATTTGTCATTTTTGGTTTCTTTCACAATATAGAGAAAAATAAAAAGTTAATTCGTCATAATGTAGTGATTCTTATTGTCTTCGAGTAAACCGATAGTATTATTTTTTGTAACCTTTTGCTGCATGCAGAATATATTTTATGCACTTCTAACCTCAAAGTCTTACATTTGGACGGGCTTCGAGACTACAATTGCATAAAATACTGTATGTAACTTAGTGCAAGTGTCTCATTTTTCGAAGACTATTCAAACCCTCGGCTTCGCCTTGGGCCTGAACCCTCGTCTTCACCAAATTCGACCCTTGCACTACGTTCCATAATGTACTATTTTGTCCTGGAAGACCGCCAACCTTTTTTTACTTTTTTGAAGTTTTTTTTGTAGGGGATAGTAATTTACTAAAATACAAGGAATCTTTGAGTAATAAAAAAACCCAAAAGTTTTATGTATATTAAAAAAATTGAAAATAGCTAAACAATTTTGAATATTCTTAACACCTTCAAAACTACATAAAGATGAGTTTTTTTATAAATCGTTAATTTTGAATCCTAGAACTTTTTGAAATCTATATGAAACACGAGAAAAATACCTGAAAATTCTTTTATAGTGATTTTAATAAAAAAAAAAAAAAAAATGAAAAAAAGAACCTTAAGAAAAAAATTCACAGAGCCATATTAATTTATAATTATTCATTTGTAATCCTTTAAGAATCTATAATTCACAATTTATAACCACATAATTATAGTCGTATAATCTATAATCATTTAATTACAATCATATAATTTATAATCATATAATTATAATCATATAATTAAATTCATATAGTTATATTCATATCATTTATAATCATTTAATAATTTAAGTATATAATTCAATAATTTGAAATTAATTATTAACTTTTATAATTTATTCATGATTATTAGAAATTTAAATAAAGTTAAATCATTTAGATAAATTTTATAAATGTAATAATTAATTTTTTCATAATAAATTTTATTCATTTCACAATCAATTCTAATAATTTAATAGTTAATTTTAACAAATACAATAAATTTCAATAATTTATCAATTTTTTTAAAACTATCATTGTATTTTATTATTTCTTATTAAATTCATTTATGTAATTAAATTTATGCAATTTTAATATTTAAATCATACAATTTATAATCATATAATAGTTTACAATTTATAATCATTTTAGAAAATCCTTCATGTTTTACGAATTCCGTCGAAAGATGTAAAATACCAGAAATTCGAGGAAAAAAAAATCATCAATTTGCTGATGACTTGAAAATTACACAAATTAAATACAAAAATGAAAAATGTGCTACTTAGGATACCAAAAATTATAGAACTTGGAAATTAAAGAAATTGTCAAATCGTTTCAAACTTACTAGATCGTCGAAGATTAGAAACTAAAAATTCCGAAGGAAATATATATTTTTTCGAAAAACAGCTTTCCGAAAATTTTTCACTTTGTTTTCATTATTAAATTGTATTGAAATCTCAGTGCAATCTTGAATTTTGGAAAACACTTGTCCAACCAACAAAAACTGCATGACCATATACTATGTATAAATTTAAGAACACGAAAAAATTACTATTTCCGGATACTCCTTTTGTTCAAGCGCCACGAGAGATTTCCATTTACGCGCAGAATTTTGTGCACATCACGTGTTTCAATGAACAGAATCACCTCAAAGAGTTTCTCTGGGTTTTCATTTATTCTACGACACAATTTCCAACAAAAACAATGCAAATTAGGTATTCATGGAAGTTAACACTCTGGAAAAACTCACATGAATATAAATTAATTGAAAACCCAGTTTACCTATGTAACGCAATCTAAAATTCGTCAACTACTAAATAGCCTTGTACATATTTATCTTGGTAATGTAGGTACAAGTTACTTGCGCAAAAGCCGGCCCTCACAATGCATAGTACATTTTCATTTAACTTGTCAAAAGTTGACTCGGGCGGATATTTCACTTCTCGAGATCCATCATTTTACTTGAAACTTCCAACAGCATTCTTCATCACCGAACACGTAAATTAAATCAGTTTTAAGACATATCGTATAACATTATTTGCACGTTTCTCGTGATAAACGGGAAACGATGGTTTTTCATTTTTGTCGATAGTTGAGTACGTGATTTGTCTTTCCCGAATAGCTTTTTTTACGTTGCATCCGGAAAGACCTGGGTTTCAGTGCTTAAATTTCAAGTAAATCGCCTCATCGATCTTGGAATTTTCTGGGAACAAGAAACGAGAACGGTTTTCCCCGAGGCTAGATTTAAAAAATTGAATTCGTTAGGTTGATATTATCAGTTTTCAGGATAGAACTATTTAAATGAGTGGATGCTATTAAAAAGTATTGCAAGATGATGCATTTTAACTATGAACGAGAAACTATTTGATTCTCGAGAATTTAATTTGAATTGAACTTCGTTTTGTAAATGTACTCTTGGGGGAGGAGAAATCTATAGAAATAAAAAAAGAAAATAAAAAAACTCCTATTACAAAAAAAAAAAAAAACAGTTAGATGCAGGTTCCTTTTTTTAACAGGAGCACTTGTCCAAAAAATTCAACGTATTCAAGATTCCAACCATCATTCATTTCGTACTCATTCATGTTTCACCCCTTCCACTTTCTCATAATCATGAAAAATCAATGATACACGTCCATTTGATTAATCAATATTCTCCGACACTTTCATTTCCATTCAATAAAGTACTCGGCAACGCGCGAGCGTGAAAACGCGAGCGCCAGAAGAAAAGCTCGCGTGAATGAAAGAGGACACGGTCATTAAGCCTCGAGGAACGCTCAATGGCCGCGCGAGAAGTGCCGATGACGTCCTCGTGCAGCCCTGACGTCATGAAACATCGACGTCATAACCCCCAGGGTCTGGAAACCGGGTCAGTGCACAGCTGGATGGTACCAACAGACTCCTTCTGTCCTACTTATTATATCAGCTTATAAACTTCAAATACGTGAATTTATCTGCCCTCTTTTCTTGTCGCTTTTAAACCTCTCTGAAACACTCCTCGCAGGCGAGGGGAGTTAAGAAGGTGAAACGCTCCCACTTTCATGAAATTTTTGACTGTTTACTATTCATTAAAATTAACACACAAGAAATTGATGGATTGTACGTAAATATTTTGAAAAGCCTTCCCCCAAATATTTTTCTGGATACGCCCCTGACGCCTCGTATGATTGATGGGAAATGCCATGTCATCGCGAATCCGAAACGTCACGTGTTTCGTCAGGATCAAAGAAAGGAATCATTCATCTCACTTCGCACTGGGGATAAACAATAGTAATGAAAACTCTATTTGAGAGTGCTGATCAATCCAATTAATGTTATGTATTTTTTTTTCGCTTAAAACATAAGTGCATTGTTGGTAGGAAAAACTATTCAAAAAATTAAGAAAAACAGACTAAAAATAATCTTCGAAACGAAAAACATGGATAAATACGAGATACTCATTCAACGTCATTGCTATCGATACAGTATCGACAACTCTATCATGAGCAAAAACGAGTTAATAAAAAAGCAATATGGCAGTACATGTCATTATTTTGGAACCTCGAGTGATTCATCGTTTCAGGAAATCGAACTGGCACAGAGAGGAAATTTCATTACAAGTCGTTTTGGAGCGTAGCGAGGCTTTTCCATTATGTCATTCTTTTTGTGAAGGGATGACCTGTTTTTTTTGTTTCTCTCGTCAGTCACACAAGATTATTGCCTGTACCGCTGATCGATTATGAACTTCATGAACGCTTTTTCAGTCTATTAGCCTTGGTCGATTGGTTGAAAATTCAATGAAATTCATCAAGACTTGTAACAATAGTTGATATCGATACAATATTGCAAAAATATAACATTGTGTTATACGTCATTTTTTTGCCCTTTTTGAATTTTCCCGCGCTGCGAGCGAAGTTCGTTTCAATGGACCTAGGTGGCGACCTGGCGGTTTAACCCGCACATTAGTTGTGGCGTAGATTGGTTAAGTAATAGTGAAGGGGATGAATAAGTCGCCTTTCGCCCGGTGAAATTCATCGATTGTACTCGTTGACAGTTAGTGAAAATAAAGACTCGATCACTCGAAGTATTTTCGTGGCTGTTTTTGGTATACCCTATTTCTTTTCCCCCTTCCACTGCTGGTAGCCGTCACCGGCTCCAGGAAACCCTCCCCCTTACTCTCCTTGTTGCTGTCACCCTCCCCTTGGTTTGACGTACAACAATAGTAAATCAATAAACGTACAAGTTCACTCAAACAAAGGAACCTTGCAAAATTCAAACAACATAGCTCTTCACAAACCTTCAGGTACACTTAAGTTTATCCACTCCCATAATCCGCCATCAAAAGCAAACCAGCCAAAACAGCATTCATCTTCTCAATTATCACCCGCAAAACCAGAAATCATCAGAATCGCTTGCAAAACCAACCCCATAAGTTTTCGTTTACGTCGCCCCATAAAGCGATAACGAACGAAGATAAATGGTGCGCGGCTACACGGAGTACCTGGCGTTCACACGTTCCATGCTGAAACGTTTCTCGGAGTGCGAACAAACTTGCTCGGCTCTCGAGCACGAGCATTGAATACAATTGTAATACTTACAAACGAAACAAAACGAGGACGTCCGGAGAAATGTTACGTGGATATGGAAATGTGAGACGAGCTTTTGCGTCGTCACGGGGATCGTAAAACCCGGGCTAACTCGCTTTCAGGTGAAATACAGTGTTGCCAGATGGTTAGAGAATTTTCAAGCTACATCTCAAGTGCTTGTATTCATTTTGGGAAACTTTGAATGATTGTTGCGCTGTAAAATCTGAAGTAAGCAAAGATTTCTGAAGGTTTTGAGTGTTTCAGGAATATTCAGAAATGGTTTGTTAATCCAGAAGCAGGCGGAAATGTAGAAATAAAAAACATAAGAAAAATATGTAAAAAAGTTCATTTCGTAAGGTCAAAGTCCCAAAGGTTAGCTAACATTTCCCTTAAACAATTTAAGAACTTATCTTAACCCTGCATCTATTTCTTCCTCTCCTCTTGTTTACTGCAAAGGTCAATATTTACCCGAATCAACGAAGACAGTCATAACACAAACAACTCTAACCCTGTGCATACAAAAGACCAACATGCGACGCGCTAAAAAAGGCATAAGCCGTGATAGACCCGCTTATGACGAAGGCTGCACAGTCAAGGGGATGATGGCAAACGCCAGGGATGGTGGGGGGAGAGGGATGAAAACGAGGTTGTTTTCTGTTTGAGCAAGGTGTGGGATCTTTATAAGGGTTTTAATTGAACTAACCCACGCCTTCGAGGCCTCTCGCGGTGCCGAGCTCGATGACGCTCAAGTGTTCAGCGCTATTCTTAGTGTCCCTAAATTGTTGACAGTGCAGTTTACCAGCGTTGCCAGCCAAGTCGTTTTCTAACTCAATTTTCACATTTTCTTCGCATTTTAAAGTTATCTTGGCCAGGAAATAGACTGATATAGTTTTTTTTAATTTTGCTTTACAAATTTTTGTAATTTTTTTGGAGATTTTTAGAAATTTTGTTTTAGAAATTTTACAATTGACAATCACAAAACAAACATTAAAAATTATTAATTACATTATAAGTAACTCCATCGAACAATGATTTACAGAGTTCAGTCAATATTTTAAAACACATTTTTGCAGACTTCGTCAATAATTTCTTCTATATAATATTTTTAAGAACTCTTTGACTTTATGATGTAAAAAAAATACTCACATTTGAAAAACTTCTCGTTTTGAAGTAGGTCAATAATTAGCCCGAATATTTGCAGAATCCAATTTTGAAGAAATTTAATCTTGTCGCGGTAAAACGTTCGTGAGCGTACTTCAGTTATGAGTAACAATTTTGTGCCACTTGAATACAATAGACACTTGACTTTTTGTTCCGCATAAGCTTTTGCAAGTTGAACGCAAAAACCTACTATTCTACAAGAAAATCGACAATTAGTCGTGCAATATCGTCGATCGGGGTACTATGACATAATTTCGAGGAAAATTTACTGGCTCAAAGCACCGTAGCTTCAAGTACGAAAGGAGAAAGAGATACGGGCCATGATATCCTCTCGTTAATTTGATACGCGATGCCGACGAGCTTTGATCATCGGATACGAAATAGAAAACACAAGGGATATGCGATACCAGTCATATTTATCAAAAGCTCTTTCCATCATGAAATTTCACGAATGATACTTGTCAACGGAGAACTTTCCTACTTTGCTTTTTTCAATTCAGACTCACCAAAAAAAATTGTTCGAAATTAATGAAAATAAATTTTTTAGAAGATAATTCTTATGAAATTTTTATTGAGAAATTAGGATATTACATAGTTATTTGTGTACCCGGTAATTTTCCCGAAAGCAGTTTCCCGACAGACGATTTTCCCGACGACCTTTTCCTCGACAAACACTTTTCCCGACAACAATTTTTCCGACACACTTTTCCCGACAAACAATTTACCCGACAACATTTTTCCCAACACTGCTTTTCTATTCTATTATATGAATATACCGGTACTGGATCAGTTTTTCCAGAAAGTTTCCAAAAGTTATAATTTTTTTCTTGATAAACTTTTTTCCTAATTTTTAATTTTGATAATTTATAATTTTATATGTTATATTTAATTATAAGTTATAATTTTTTTTAACGATTTTTTAAAACAAATAATAAGTAAAAAATGTAAATTTATGGTCAAACAATCAAAATAATAAAATTTATTGTAGAAGTATGTCTTTTTTGATGAAAAAAAAACACAGAAAACACAACAAAAAAACAACACCAAAAAGATCCAGAAAAATTTTCGAATTATACAAATACTGGAAAAAATACTAAAAAAGTGTCAAAGTAATAGAATTCTGAAAAAAAATTTTTTTGAAAAATTTGATCGAATATTTTAGATTTTCGAAACTTAAAATTCAAAAGCATCAAATTCTGAAAAACATCAATAGAAATCTATAGAAATAGGAAATCATATTTTTTTATAAAAAATACTGAAACACAAAAAAAAACCATAGAATACTAAAAGTCTATTGAAACTTGTGTTCTATAACAGGGAGTCCTAGAAACGAATTTTGAGATGTAGAAAAATACAAGAAACATACATATAAAAATACTGCACAATTAATCAATATTTCATGAAAACTAAAACAAATATGCGATAAATATTCTAAATCTATTGACTTTGACAAATTATGTTGATTTTAAGTTCTTGAATTTATGAATCTTTCAATTCCAAAGTATACGTTTCTATAAATCGTTACAGAAAGTCATATATAAATAATAGGTAATTTTATTAATTGTATCAAAGCCGAAAAAATGAGAAGAAGAATATTGAAAATCTATATGAAAAAGGTACTGGTTCCTGAAAAATTAATAAAAATACTTTTAATTGTTGATGTTTTCAATACTATATTATCAAATTCACTCAATCCATAAAGTAATCTATAGAAATACTAAAAACCTATAAAAATACAAACGAATACAAAAATTCTGCAAATTTCTCCAAACTTTGAAAAATATTTAAAATTTTTCTAACTATTATTTCTAGAGCATTCAGTTCTAGAAAGCAATTTAAGGATTAATTTTAAGAATCTGAATCGAGTTAAATTCAACCAATTATATTTAAAATTAATTTTCAATAATATTAACATATAAATATAAAAATAAGAATAGTAATAATATAAAATAATAATAAAGATAATATATTATTATTGTAAAATATTATAATATGATTATAAAAATATACTCTCATACTATATAATAATATTACATTATATAAAATGATAATAATATTATTATTATATTATATACAATTACTAATGATATATAGGTATATTTAATCATTATTATAATATATATTAAAATAGTTACATTATAAAATAATGAAGAAAAATATGAAAAATATTTTAGAAATAATAAAATTTAAAATTTCAGTGGATGTTAAAATTTTGTTTTGAATATTTTTAAAAAAAACAAACGAATTCAAAGGTTGTATGAATTCAAAATCCAGAAATTAGGAAAGTTAAAAAATCATGTTGATAGATCGTTAATGATTAAAAATGATAAAATCCCCCCAAAAATACATGTTTTTTTGAAAAATCCCTTCCGAAAATTTGTTCTGTCTACATCTTTGGAATCAATTCAAAGTTCTTGCTGATCTATGTTTATTTTTTCTTAGAACGTTAATTATATAACTTTTTTTTTTAATTCTTCACTTTTTCCATTTTACCAAAAAGAATTAATCGAAATTTCTTACTGAAATATTAGCAACGGTATCGATAGATTCGTTCTTTTTGTTCGACAGGAAAATCAGGGACGTGCTTGAGGCAACCGCGCAGTTATAAATTTATGCGATGAATATCGTCTAAATATATAGTACTCTATGTAATCTGGAACGGGAATAGCATCTCTCCGGGCATTCATGCGGTGGCCAGTTCAGTCATCGAACTCGAAATTTCATATTATGCAGGTTAGATAGAAACTGAGAGGTATAAAATCTGAATGCCGAAATTTATTGGCTTGAAAAGCAGAAAATCAGAATAATAAAATTACGAAAGTAATGATTAGTATATTTTCACACTTTCTGCTTTGCGAAAGTTTTTTTTTATTTACAATACAGAAAATATTTAAAAAAAATAACTATTTAAAAAAAAATTTGATTCATTTTCACGTATATATTTTTAGTTTTTCACTCGTTCAGAACTTTTATGAATATTTTGACGACCCTAATTACTTAACAAAAAAATGATTATAATAACAATATAGGATTATTATTTTTAAATTTGGAAATAATATCAAAAATATGTGAACAAATATATAAATGTATAACAAATATTTTAAAAAATACATGAACAATATATTTTAATAAATGTATATTTAAATATTTATATTTATATTATTATATTTATTTTAATTTATATTCATTAATTTACTGTCATTTTTTCTGTATATAATCATGATTGATTAATTTACTTATTTAATTTATATTATTATAATATATTTATATATTATATATATTTATATATAATATCAATAACAACGAAGAAAAACTTTTTTCGAAAAATTCTCGTCCAGATCCGAGGATTGAATTCGGAATACAATCACTGGAGAAGTTCTATAGCTATCAGTCGGAAAAATGGTAGAACAGTTGGGTACAGAGAAAGAAAAAAATTATGTTATTTGAAGAGAAGCACGTAAGTAACATAAAATGCTGGAATAACGAGGACTCTTTCCCTAGCGCAGAGCGTCCCGTCCAAATGGAGCCGGGAACTAGGCCAGCAATGGCAATCGCATAAGAAAGGAAGTAGCATAAATTGTGACTCATGTGACAGAAAACTGCGAAAGCCCATCGTTATGGGCAAGACAGTGCTTCTCGTTTCATACGATGCAAGTTGTTTCAGCGAATGAAGAGCAATACACTTGTCGTTCGGTTTATGGTGATGTACATCGATAAAATAGATGATGCACAAGCACTCTATGGAACATTTCAGAACATCTTTTCAGAGTCGAATCGAATTGTAATCATACGAGAAATTCTTACATCGATAAAAATGGTTCCAAAAAAAAATTCCGAACATTCTACAGTGAATTTTCTAGAGCGGATGTACAAGACATTTTATTGTTTATTTACATATTTCTACAAATGTTATTCATGACTTTAAATATTAATTTTTATGAAATATCGATTTTTATGAAAAAAAATTATATCACTTAGGATAATTGATAAAAAGTTTACATATTGCATAAAAATTTGAAGGAGAGTTAAACCCACTCGAAAACATCCTATAAATCAAAAACAGAAAGTATATACAGTACGAAAAACATTAGCTAGTGTATGTATACTGCTCCAGTCATGATTCTCATTTATTCATTATCGAAATTCCACTACACAAATGATACCCTTTTAATCAAACGTATCAAGTCACGCACTTTTTAATCAACGGAACATGGTTTTTTTGCAGGTCGTAGAAGTGAAAAATATATAAGTACACGCACATATATGTATATACGGTGACAAAAAAAGCTGAAAAAAATGCATGACCCGTTTAATAATGAAAAGTAAATGGAATGCTTCAAAATAGCAGCAAATAATTTTGCTTAGGACAATTCTAAAGGGGCAAACTTTTATGATGAACGTAAATTTCAATGAGAAATATCGTGCTACACTTAATTAAAAGAATTCGGGGGTCGAATTTTTAGTCGATTCTGGTACATATTTATGAAACAAAAAACTTGTTCAGAAATGTAAAAATGTAATTTTTTGAAAAAAAGATTCAATTGCACAAAACATCTGCCATTTGGAAAAAAGTATACATATTCATTTGAATTTTCCCAGATTTTTTGAAGTAGTAATTCAAACTTTTGACCAGTATTATACCAAGAAAAAAAATATACCTACCTATTGGTAAATCCATGCATGGTAAAAAGTTCTACCATTTTATAATCTATATTGTATTCCGACAGTATCAATTAAGAAAGTTTATAAAATAATATTCTATGAAATATAAAAAAACTCATCAAGAAGCTAAATGTAGAAATAAATTTTCCGCAGAGCTCCTAAACACAAAAATGGTGATTTTACCTCATCTTACTCCAACCCCTCTTACTATAAGAAATATAGAAGAAAAATAATTAACAGCCAATAAAAGAATGAAAAAATGAGACATAGTACTTAGTTTTTACAACAATATACAGGGTTACCGAATTCACCAAACCGAAAAGTAATCCAATATTCCTTTTTGAATGACAAGAAAATTTTACTTCATTACAATACACCACTATCTGTCTTCTGAGGAAATGCCCCCCCCCCCCTAATGAAATTATCTTTAAGAAAAATCGATGACATTCATTTTAGACAATGTTTTTGACATAAAAAAGCGTCTCAGAATTCCAAATAATACACATTAGAGTGTCTTTGAAGTTGAAATAAGATACTTCGAAAAGTGTCTTCTCAATTCAAAATATCTTAAAAATTAAAAAAAAAAACTTTAAAAAGTGTCTTCGATACTTGAAAGTGTATTAGAGTTCCAGAATAGATACTTTTCAGGGACACTAAATTCAAAATATGAATTAAAGGATTGTCTTCAAATTTTTTAAAAATCACTTCAAGTATAGTGTCTTGGACATTTAAAAAAGTCTTCGAAATTTGAAAAACCAACTGAAATAGTGTCTTGTACATTTAAAAGTGTTTTGAGATTCCAAATAAGACACATTGAAGTGTCCTAAAATTTTAAATGAGAGACTGTACGAAGTATCTCAGAGATTCGAGAATGTCTTAAAATTCCGAATGAGACACTTCTGAGTTTCTTAGATTTTCGAATAAGACATTTTGTAAAGTGTCTTAGAAAAGTCAATATATCTTTGGATTTTCAAAGACACTTTGAAAAGTGTCTTAGCAATCCAGAAAAGATACTTTTCGAAGACTCTAAATTCAAAATAAGACTTCAAGGATTTTCTTCAAATTTTTTATACATTACTTCAAGTATAGTCATATACGTTTAAAAGTGTCTTCGAATTAAAAAAAACACCTTGAATAGTGTCTTGGACATTTTAAAGTGTTTCGGAATTCCGAATAAGACATACTGGAGTGTCTTGTAATTTCAAATAAGAGACTTTGCGAAGTATCTCAGAGATTCGATCGTGTCTTGAAATTTTGAATGAGACACTTCTGAGTGTCTAACAACTTCAAGTTAGACATTTTGTGAAGTTTCTCAGAAAAGTCTGAGTGTCTTTGGACTTTCCAAGATACTTTGAAAATTGTCTTAGAAATCCAGAAAAGATAATTTTCAAGGACTCTAAATTCAAAATAAGACTTCGAGGATTGTCTACAAATTATTCATAAATTACTTCAAGTAGTATCTTAGACGTCTAAAAGTGTTTTCCAAATTAAAAAAAAAAACCATGAATAGTGTCTTGGACATTTAAAAGTGTTTTGAAATTACGAATAAGACACAATGGAGTGTCTTATAATTTCAAATAAGAGACTATATAAAGTGTCTCAGATATTCAAAAGTGTCTTAAAATTCCGAATGAGACGCTTC
>JAPYZL010172394.1:0-13382 GCA_030522825.1 Platygaster orseoliae
TGTCCCGGATAGCAGGGAACAAAGAGAATTCTCTCGCTGATTTTATGACTGCTCGGAAAGAGACCTGCGTCACGCGTTTCATCGTAAACAGCCACTCGACACATACATGGAAAAAAATATTGTATGTTACATGGGAGGAATGTGATCCAACTCGCGCGCTTGGGCACTCGCTGCCGCTCGTGCCTAAATGATCGCTCGTAGAATCATTCCGTTCCTCCCTTGTAGCATAAATATCTATTTTTAAATAAACTTTTTTCGAAAAAAAAAAAATTTTACAAAAAAAAAAATTTTGTTGAAAAAAAAAATTTTTCCGAAAAAAATTCATTTCTTCATTTCTTTCATTCATAAAAATAGTTTTGAAAAAATTCATTTCTTTGAAAAAAAACTTTTTTTAATTTTTTTCAAAACGGTGTTTTTTGCAAAAAATTCGCAGGGATGATATCAACTACCAAAAAAACCTGCTCTCGTCCGATCGCAGAAGTCAAGCGACAGTGAGTCTCGATAGTACTTGGATGGGTGACCGCGTATAAAATGTATACCTATATATATCACATGGTCTTTATGGCCAGTTTTGACGACTATACACCGGTCGGTAGGCGGGAATATTATGATAATTTTACAGGGGGCGTTCATCGATCGTTATTGCTGATAATGCATAAAATATTTTACTGTAATTTCAATCTCAAATATTGTACTTTTTGTTAATAAGTTGTTAATTTATTTGTAAAATTAAACTTTCAACATTGTCAAATGATATTGTAGTGATCAATGTATGTTGTTGTAAAATTCAAGGTGCATTGAATTTTATGCTGTACTTCTGTTACACTTTCTGCAATATCATACTGTAATTCTTACAAGTCTACATAGACTTTTTCCATTATTCAAATCTCTAATGTTTTTTTTCCACTTTCTTGTATACTCTATAGAATATTCTGTTGTTACTTCGAATTATTGCCATTGCAAAAATATACAAACACAAATAATACAAGTGACAATTGTTAAATTGGTATTTTTCTATACAGGGATATTGAATTCTGTGCACTAGCATAGTAAAATATACTAATCATATTGTACAATTTGCATATTATGAAAATTCTAACGTTTATTATGTTATTAATTAAAAACTGGCATAAATATAGTAATTTATACAATACAACAATTTTCATTATACATACAATATTGTTCTAAGATAAAAATGACGATTTCTGCGAAAATATTGCAAAATTTGCTATGAATGATATTGTAGTAGTCGGTTTATGTTGTTGTAGAACTCGAGGTGTATTGAATTTTATAATATACTTTTGTTATACTTTCTGCAATATCATATTGTGATTCCTACAAGTCCACATTCGAAAACAACCCATATAGTTTTTAGAATATTTGAATTTTTATAATGCTTTTTCCTAGTTTCTTGCGTACTTTCTAGTATATGTATATATACTAGAATATATACTATATATATAGTTCGGAAGAAAGTCATTATTTATTAATTTTTATGAAAATTTTCCATCAAATTTTATTTTAAATATTAAATTTAATAATCGAATTTTTATGATATTCATCAACTATTATTATTCCTGAAAATGCAACTTTGCGAAAATTTTTGCAAACCTCCACAAAAATGCAAAAACTTTTGCAAAAAATTGCAAAAAAATGCAACTTTTCGCAAATTTTTCATTAGAGATAGGTTCCCCAAATTAAAAGAACGATTTTCCTAATTTCGTTTTTGAAATTGAACGAAAATTGAGGGAGTTATACGATTTTTAATTTAGAATTTTTAATAATTCATTACTTGTAAACAAGAGCTAACTTTTGAAAATGCTCCGACATATATGCGTTTGGACCCCTGTACTATTGATTTTTGCTAATGAGCGCTCATCAACTTTTTCAAACTTAAATTTTGTTGCCCAGTGTAATTAGTAGTTTTCTACTAATTCAAATCGAAAGAGTAATAATTTGTGCAATACAACGATTTTCATTACACATACAATATAGTTGTAAGAAAATTCCTCCAAAAATATTGTAAATTGTAAAAGTTACCATATTATTTTAACTTTGACCATAAATGTGTCGAAAAGTACTGAATTTTTTTCTCGGTGATGATTGTGACACTTATAAAATGGGTAGCGCCGACCTGGCGCGAATCGGGGCATTCACCGTATCAGTCCAAAATATTCGAAACAGCGCGAAAGCTTCGGGTATCAGCATGGAAAGGCGTAGAAACCGCTGGCATTCGTTATCGCGGGCATAAATGCGATTTGCACACGCGTCGTTGTTGACTGTTGTTGACGATGTTGCATCGGCCACGTGACTTTTGGCTCCCAGGATTATCAGCGCGCGATTCGCAATGGTCGCCCGCGACTCAAATAGCGTTTTGCGGGACGGAAAGGGGTGGCGGCAGCGGGGGCGAGGGGAGGGAGGATAAAACGGCGGATCTGTAATTAGCACTTGGCATGTAACTTCCGCCTTTCCGAAATAATAGAAAATTGGAAAACGCGGGGACTCTAGGTTACGTGCCACAGGAATGATGCAACATGCGCCTGGTTTTGCATCTACGAGAAAGTCAATAGATTGTCGCATTTCGTTGCAATTTTTTGTGAGTGTGAAACTGGAATAAGGATGTTTGTGAAAATTTGTGTTGAAAGTTATTTGGTCTTTTTTGGAGAAAAAGGAAAGGTTTCGTGATGTTTTTGAGGGGTTTATTGATAGGAAATGGGGTTTTTTGAGAATTTGGAAAGTTTTGCTGCATAATTAGGAAATTTTTGATGTTCATAAAGTATAAAACTTTGACAAATCACACGACAAATGTTTTTTGAGATTTACAAAAAAAAATATATAGAACCTTGAAAAAATAAATTCGATGGAGCCCCTAAAAAGGAATTTTCGATACATATTTATATACTAGAGATTTTGATTCTTATAAGAAATGGCCAGATTCTTATAACAATTATAAATTTCTTTTAAGAATTATATTTTTTATAAGGTCGATTTCAAAAAATTCTGAAAAGAAAAAAATTTTCTTCAAAGACCAATAATACTTTTATAAGAAATTTCGAATTTTTTATAAGAAAATATTTTAACCTCGTACATTTTTTATAAACTTGAATGTTTATGAAAAAAATGTTTTATAAACATTTCTACAGGAAACAAAATTTTAAAAGAAAATTTGTTATTACAAGAATCTTAAAAGTTCGACCTTTTTTTAAAACGATGATTTTTGTTGTCGATAATTTTATGAATTTTTTCGTCGACGATTTTTCGGGGCTTTGCTAAATTTGTTATTTTGAGATATTGAATCATTGATGGTTAATCTCAAAAAAAATTCTCGTGTGCTTTTCAATGTTGTAAACTTTGTGAGCATACATTTTTGAGGAATCATGGGAAATTGGTGAATTCAAATTATTTGAGCAGAATCAAAATCGATTTTGAAAAGATATAAAAATAGGTTGAAATTTTTTAAGTTGAATGTCATTTTGATGGCTATATGTAGATGTTGATGTTTGCAGAATTTTTGACGTTTGAAAATTTTTTTTTATTATGACTTGTAAAACGAATTTCAGTATTTATAGATCATTGTAACGTACTTTTATCACTTCTGAAAAATATTGGATAATTATAAAAAAAAAAATTAAAATTAAATATTCTCAAAGTTGAATATTTGTTCAATTTTTCCAAAACTCGTTCCTGATTGTTTAAATACATGCTTTTAAGTCTTCTTCAAACTGCTGTGATTTTTCAATTTTTTTTTTTTTTTTTTTTTTTTTTTTTTTGAATCGTAGAATAAGAATTAACGTTTATCAACAATATGAAAAATTCATTGTAAAAATTTTTATGACTCTGGAAAAACAGTTTTTTACAAATCAGCCAAATCATGATACTTAGAACATGTACTTACTTCAATTTATAAAAATTCTTTGTAACATTTTATTTTCAAAAAAATACTAAGTTTTCTTTGATTATCTACTAGAATTTCCAATGATTTTGGAAAATTTTCGGAATTTAAACTATTGTTACATAAAATTAAAATTTTTCAAATATTTTTCTCATTTTACTTCACTGTTATTTTATTACATTGAATTTACAATTAAAGCTTTACTCTACAGCACAAATTTAGAGAATATCATACTTTAACTCTAAGGCTAGAAATTTCATGATTATTTGTCATCAAATCCATTATTCCAGGAATCTCTACTCCAAAAAAAAAAAAAAAAAAACGAATATTCTCTATCAGTTTGACTCAATAGAATTATACTAATTTTATGTGAAATTTGACTGATTTACCTAGTGAAAAAGACATTACCAGTAAATAGTCGAATTCCATTTTTAAAAAATTAGTAAAAATTTCTACATAAGCAAAAAACTAATATTGGCTGATCTCATGAGTAGATGCTTTTTTTTAAATAGTCGATTTTGACAAACTCATCTATAGAAATATTGACTTGGAAATAGTCAAAATTTGTTGACAAAAGTTGAAGTTGACCAACAAAGTATTGAAAAAAATGCTTTATTTAATGTAAGTCAATAAGCACTAGTTGAAACAGTTAAAACTGACAAGAAAGAATACATAGTCGATTCCTTAAAAATTACTATTCCAGAAGTCACGACTCGAATGACTCTTTGAAATAGGAAATTTTCGAGATTGTATTAATTGTGCATATTTTGAATAGAAAAATTACTTAATAATAAATTAACAAATTATAGCATAAACATTCCTAATTTTTCAAATTTATACTACAAAATAATTTGTATATTGTCCTGCATACATATTCATCAAAATGTGCATAATCGCTCACAGCACAATAAATACGGTGCTCAATAAGTTTGTTTACAATAAAGACCATATCTCATTTTTGACTAATTTATACAAAGACAGCAAGTTCAAATTAAATAAATGAATAACCATGACCAATTCTTATTCGATCCCCGAAGATTTCCGTACTACTCTCTCAGATCAAATTAGTCAAATTTAACTATTTGATAGTAATTTTTTACTATTCGAATTAGTAGAAATCCGACTACTTAGAAAAAGTTAAAAATTACTAGTTTTATTAGTAACGTTGAAAATTAGGAAATAACGAATTAATTAGTAGTTTTTCACTTGAATTATAAGTCAAATATACAGTAACTTATTCTTTAGTAAATGTTGTACGTGTGAAAAAGATAAATATTACTAATTCAAAGTCAATTTTTACCAATGATTTAGTCATTGCATGACTATTCTAATATTAATAATGACTATCAAATTAGTTATCGGATTTGGGTAGGTTATTACGAAATCATTTAAGAACAAATTTTTTTTTGTTTTCAAAACAGATTATATGAACTCATCAAACAGTCGAAAACGGCTATGAGATTATTAAAAAAATGTTGACTAATATAATAGTAAAATAGCGTGACTATGAAATAGTAAAAATGCTCGACTATTTAGAATTAGTGAAAAATGCAACTATTTTGATGTCAAATTCTTACTAATTGCAAAATCAAATCTCCAAATATGACTATTTTGTTAGTAACAACACGTGTTACTATTTGATTTAGTAAAAATTTGACTAATTTGAGCTAAGAGAGTACCCAACTTAAAAACTATCGAACTCAACCCAAAGAAATTCGCTGGCACTCACTCGTGCCTTCCATCACCATGTGACTCGAAAATAATAGAAGGTGTGTAACCCCCAAAAAAAAGGTATAAAAAATGATAGTGAAAAAGGTACCGCTACGGCGAAAAAAAAGGGGGCTCCCGGGCTTAGGGCATGAGGCAGAAGGCAGCAGCAGGTACCGAGTAGGGCGCGAAGTTGCGCAGGTCAGGCCAGGTCAAGGCACTCTCTCTCTCCCCTACTCCAACCCGTTTCGCTCATCTATTGGCGTCCCTCTCGCTCTCCCCAATGTTCCTGGATCCCGTAACAATCGGCAAAACCGAACCTAACTTCCTTCTATCTTTCCCTACCGCTTTCTTTTCATGCTTTTTCGCTTTTGAAAACAGGTGCCCAGCACCTGCGCCCCATGATTCATTATTTTCATACCGTATTTTTTCTCTTTATCTTACCCCTCGCGAACTCTCGATCGAACGTTGTAATCCCGATTAAGAAAGTGACTCCGAAAGCGGTTTTTTCGGACGGTGGGATTGAACAAAAAATTTTTTTTTAATTACGTTCAAAAATGAATTACATTTCAATCACTTTTGAAGGATACAAATTTATTGAATATGCGGGTTTATTTATTCTTCTCTATATAAAAAAAATTTCATCCCACTGATTTAGTCAACCAGGACTCAGATCCAGCATGTTGGCCATTAACATACATAAGAAGTTTCACTTTGTGAAACTTCTCATATTCATATTTTTATTTCTTCCGACATGTCACTTAATTTTTTTTTGATAAATATCCCAAATTGTATATAAACTCTATTATTTAAATTCGTTTTATTTAATTTGAATTTTTTATTATTTACTTAATTTTAATTTTAATGAAAATTTAAATTTCAATTTTTTTATGTAAAAAAGAAAATGACTGAATGAATGATTTGGATTGAAAAAAAAATTTTTTTTTAGTCTGGTATTGAAGGCACTGTGCATTATTATGCAGACTTGTGAGGCTTGTAATTTATAGCACCACCTGATGGTACGCATAATCCGCACCTTTTGCTTATTCTCCTCCGCATTATCGCCGTCACTCTCCGCCCCGTTATTATAAACCTTAACCCGTCCTTTTTCATTATCGCTCTTATCCGTTGTAGGATCTAATCCTGTGTCACTTATTTTCCAGAACGCAATTTTCGAGTGAATGAATTGGTGACAAGAGTTGATTGGAATTGGGGTTTGAAGCTTGGAGTTTTTAGAGGGTTTTTTTATGGTGTTTGGGGGAATTTGAGGTTGCGTTTTAAAATTCAGATGTCTTTTTATGTTTAAGAGAAAAACTTTATTTATTTAACTTACTATCTCAGAGATTTTGTAATTTTGTAATTTGTTTGTTTGTTTGTTTGTTGTAATTTGTTTGTTGTTTGTTGATTTTGTAATTTGAACAATTACAAAAAAAAATTCTCGCGAAAATTTCACTCAATCTAAAATTGGCTAACTCAAATCTAAAAAAAAATTTCCCGGCATCGACAAGCAAATTAATGACAATTTGTATGTCAGCATGATTCCTATAAAAACCTTACAAGTACAAATTTCTATGTTTGACGCTAGCAGATTTTTTCTAATTTTTTACCCCTCACTTGGAGAATAAAAAAAAGGTTGAAACGAAGATTTAGTGCGCAAAAAAATGACAAATGAATTGTCACTTTTAATTGTCATGGAAACTGGTAATCGCTTTCTCGCTTGTAATTACACTTTGGAAGTGCGGGGTTTCGCGTAATGACATGGATTATGCCGCAGGTTCTTGATGGATAATTGAACCGCGTTTCCGGGAAATTCAATTTTGATGAATGGAGATTAAGGCAGAAAAGGGGGGAGAAGGCAGCAACAGCTAATCAAGAGATTAAATGTTTAGTGTAATCAAGCTTCACAAATTCAAATTGCGAACATTATGCTCGAAATTTTTTCCACAAATTTCCACAGTGTCAACACGGTTTTGAGTTTTGTTAGAATATATTTTCAAAGTAATTTTTTTCCTATAATCACTGTAAAAAAAAGACGAAGAAAAGAGAGGTCGATCATTTTTTATAAAAAGTCGAAATTTGTAACAAAAAACTATCGATTTGTCGAAAATTAATTCATTTAAGTATAATTGATGTTTGTAAAAAAACGTAGTTTAATCCTCAGTTTTTGCATATACCGAACAGAACTGCAGAATGTTACTCAAGGACTAATTTGGTTTGTGAATAATTATTTTATTATTCGAATTTAAACTCACAATCATATTATAATATGAAAAAAAAAATAGATTTTCGAAAATTGTACGTATCAATAGAAAAAAAACTATGAAGTATTTTATATTGCACTATTTCACACAAAATGATTATTTTGAAAATTGAAATTTACTTTAAATGAAACCAATAACAAATTTGTATTAATAACAAAATTTACTGCGATTTTTCAAAAGTCATAATTCCAACAAAATGAATCGCAAATTTGCAACTTCTGAATTAAAAATTCGATGGTAAAATTTGTGAAATTAAAAAAAAATTAAGATTTTTCAATCAACAATGAAGAATAAAATGAAAATAATTAGAAATGAATATTTAAATGAAGAAATCGTAACTTCAACTTTTAAATAAAAAAATTTGTCTCATTGTCAGTGATATCGCCTAATTAGGAATTATTTATAACGAATATTAAGTGTCACAAATTTTTCATGACGACCTCCTTATTTTACCGAATTTTCTAGAAAATAGAAGTCTTAAGAAAGGCAAAAAATAAAATATTGTCATTTTTATTGATTTAATTACTTAAAATAATAAAAAAGTTTCTAGATCAGGAAAATTTCTAATTTTAATATTTAAAATAAGAAATTTTGAAAATTGTCAATACTCAAAGAAATTTTTTTCCATCATTATTGTTTAGTATTATAAAATTATTCATTTTCAGTGAAGTTTTTTTAATCAAATCAAACTCAATATAAAAAAATTCGAAAATATTAAAAAACGAATGAAAAAAAAATGATAAATATAGATTCAACTAATGCAATATAAAAACATTTTCAATGAAAAAAGTTTTGTTATCTCAATATTTTTACATGGAATTCTCTAACATGTAAAACTTTCTTCTTATTAGAATAAATAGTAAGTTCGCATGAACAGATATAATTTACTGCATTTCTAGGCAACAATGATTCGAAAAAATTAAACTTTTTAATTTTCTTTAAATTGTAGGCTGAAACTATAACAAAATATGCGAATTTTTCGAAAATTGCACATTTTTGCTCAAATGATTGAAAAATCAAACGAAAAACATTCATAAATAAAAATATTTATTTAAAGAAAATCATTTTATTATTATCATTGAAAGAAATCTTGAATGAGTTTACTTTTGTTGACACATCAAATATCAAGATTATTCATAACATCATAATATAGTTATTCAAAACGAAATTCACCCAGATTATCAAAATCATGCATTTTTTAAAATTTCAATATGTATATTATTCACTAATTCAATCCATAGAAGTAATTTTGAAAGATTCTCTTCTTTCCGCCTTTCAATTATAAGTTTCATTTCGCAGTCAATTTATGAGTAGGAGAATTAGCGATTAAAATTCATAAGTAATAAAATTCGAAAAAATTTAGTTCTTAATATATCAATAAAAGTTTAGCTATGTATTTTGTAACTTTTTTTACGATACGTTATTATGTAATATTTTGATTATTTGATTTTTATAATCTAATGTATTTAAAAATCATTTGATTTGATTTAATTTATTGACAATAATTCATTATTTATTAATTTATTTTATAATTATTTCGCAATGCAGATAACTCGCAGTTAAAACCTTTCGTGTTATTGAAAAATTTGAGTGAAAAATCCATTCAGTATTTATGAGAAAGCAAATCCGAAAATCTCCGTGTCGATTGCTTCAAATGAAAAACCAGCGCCTCGTTGTTTTACAATTTTTTATCGGCGCATACTTGGTGAAGCGTAATCTTCCTCAAATAGTCGAGTAACACAAAATCAATATCTTATCTTCTCAAAAGTAAAAGTTTGTCATTGCCGCGTACGCAGTGAAATTGCTCGCTCGTTTTTGTCCCCTTGGAAACCCGTGAATATAAAAAAAAAAATCTAGCCTCGCCAAAGAGACGAAATTCCCTATTCTTCTTTTTTATACGTCGTAGAATTTTACGAAAATCCCCGGATTTTTTACGTTGACTTACGAAATTTCCTTGACATATAGGACGTAAACTTTAAAGTAATATAATTTCTGAAATTAGTTAATTCACGATTCGCCAATAAACTGCTACTTTTGCCAACAATTTAACATTTTTTGTTCATATTTTTCCAAACATTGATTTTCCGAAAAATTGACAAGAGAAAAATAACCAAGCTTTTAATCCCTTTTGTTTAAACCGAAGGAGTAATAATTTTATTATAATATAGGGAGGAAATAAAACCCTTACCTTGATTTGCATGAAATTTGTGTTTCTGGTCTCCTGCAAACGACATGTTTTACGAACAAACTCTTTCTCAAATAACAGTTACTGGGTGGGAAATGGCGACAAATAAAGTGAAACAGGCTCGAATTGAATCCGCGCGATTTATTCGCACGCATTATCGGGGAAACGTGAACGGGAGGCGCTCGGCGATGTATTCTCAAATTCCCTTGCAAATGCTGAATGGAAATTCCCAAGCAAAACACATTACACGTGCCGTCCAGTCAATGGCTACAGGTCGATAAAACGGGCGTCGAGTTATTACTGCATTTTTTCTCGCGGGAGGATGAAACACAAGGACAGTGTGTAAATATAATCTTCGCCAAGTTGGAGCCTCTGGATTTGTAGGAAAAATAAATCGAATTGTCTGTGGAAATAATGTTGTTTTGCGATAGGAAAATTAGAGACTTCGATATCTTAAATAAGTATTCCAAAAAAAGATTCAAAGATACCAGAAGTCAGTTGACTGCACATGAAAAAATAAAGATGTGCTGTTTCAACATAACTTACGAGAACGAATTTTATAGTAGCTGTAGCTTTTTTTTGTTGCCAGAGCACAATCATTATGCACAAAATTCCATTGCATAGTACTTTTTCTCTGGTAGTAAAAAAGATTTGTTGAGGCAACAAAAAAATAAGCTACTGTTGCAAAAAAAAATTCGTTTTGTCAACTTGTGTTAAAACAGCACATATTTTTGCTGATACAGTTAATCCTTTTTTTGCGATACAGAATCCTGAAAAATGACTAATCAAAAAACTCCTCTAGAGTTTTTCTAGGATCAAAAAGTTAACATTTGGGATACTCATATTTTTTGCAAAATCAGCATGAACCTGAGACTAACATGAATACTGCAAAGACTGTTGAGACTGTAGTCATGAAAAATAAGACTTCAGGAAACAGGAGTCTCCGCTTTAGTTGCTAGAATACTTAAGTATTCAATAAAGAGACTCGTACCAAAAAACGATCATCAAAATTTGAGATTAAAAGTGCCTAGTAACGATTTTAGCATACTCTCAACCACTATTCTGGAACCTACAGAGACTCGATGATACTCATTCTGAGACTCAAGATCTTCTCAGAGAATACTCATTGAAATCTCATTGTTTTTCCTGTCTTCCAATAATTACTTTTTTTTCGACACAGAGCAGTAGATGAAAGACTCGCAGAAAATCTTTTAGGGAAGCAAAATGTCGTCCTGCAGGTATATTATATCGAAAGCCGAAGAAAAGTGAGAAAGTAAGTTCGGTATGTAGGCGAGCGTTGCGAAGGGACGAAGGAGCCAGGAGGTGGAGCGGGGCGAGGGGAGTTCGGCGAAGGTAGAGGAAGGGGGTGGGGAGGGGGAAGAACTATTTCCCTTGACGAGGGGGTAGCCAGTTTCACGCGATCGATAGTTGAATGCCCTCCTAGTTGACATGCGTAGCCCCTACCTGCTTCAGGCTTCAGGCTTCTCCGCTCTCTCCGCCGCGACCAAACCTCGACCGTGATAAACTCGAGGCTTCCTCTCCCCTCATTTCCAACCACGACTAGCTTTTACGTGCTTATCTTTACACGTACCAAAAAAACGATACCACCCACTGCCACCCTCACCCTGTTTTTACGCTAAATTCCCCTTTGGTAACTGTTTTTTGTTTTCTCCAATACCAAGTTTCCTGGATTGAAAAATCAGTGTCTCGTCAAGTCTCTGAAATGGTATTTCATTGAGTGCTCCGGAATACTTTTGGAGACTTTTTTGAAATTAGGAAATATTGCAAAAAGTGACTTTTGAATCTTAATTTGTGATTCTTTATTACACTTAATAGAAACTTCACTTATTATTTAATGTACCTGAAGTTCCAAACGTTTTAAATAAAAAAAAAAAAAAACATTCATACTGGAAATAAAAAACAATTCCAGTTGCTTTCGAGGACTTTTTAGTTGGAACAACAAATTTTACATTCTCCAACAAAGTTTTCAGTACAACATTCTCTACAACGTGGAACCATAAATTCATATCAATTTTTTTTCGTTTAATTTTCAACGTTTGAAACTTCTTATTTGAAATTCCTTGAATACACTTTGATACTATTTCGGAGACTTTACGAGACTCTGATTTTTCATCCCGCATTTTTTTTTTACAAGTGAGAGTGATATGACTATTGGGCAGAAAAAGTTTTTTGAATTTCACAAATAAATTCTGTAAAATGTAAGTTACGTTTTTGAAGTGTTTTTTAAATTTTTTGTTATGGAATTTTTAATGAGCTTTACTAAATATTCACATTTTTTGAGTCCTTTTCTGGATATAGTTCAAGACTGTAAAAAGTTAATATTTTGTAATGAATTTTACACTCTTTTTTTCCTCCATTTGAAAAAAAAATATGATAGATTAATCAAAATGATTAATATCATTATTCCGTTGTACTAAAATTTCGATATTTTGCTTTCAAGCTTCGAAAATCTTAAAAGAAGAAAAACATCACTCTTTCTGAATCCAAAAAAAACGAACTTTTTTCTCGGTACGCACATAACTTTACTTTCAAAATTCGAGCATTTCATTTCATTTTAAATTTATACGTGTTATTTCGAGAAATCGGCAATTTCGAAGTTCGACGACATCTCAGATACTCTTCTGAGCAAATATTGACTCAAAGGTTTCTTCGAGGTTCATCGTACCCCAACTTGTCGAGCCTTTTTCGAAAAATCGCTTCTAAATTTATCGTAAGAAGTGTTGGTCATTGCTGTTTTCTATCTTTATCACTTTTTTATCTTCACTAGCCCTAAAACTAACAAACGCTCCCATTTTTGAAAAAACCCTTTTTCCTTGAATTTCAAATTCCCCGAGTCTCATATCGATCACGTTTCCAGAATATTTTAGATACTATCTGTGACGTAAGTGGATTTCAAATATTTGCAGTGAAGATAATACTAGGTATTTCAAAAAACCTACGGAAATCATTTCATGATATGTCATTGAAGTCAAACAGGAATGTCGCAACCGGAAAGGCAGGAGGAGGAGGGAGGAAGAACACTTAAAATCTATGAAAAACTGTTTGCTTCAAAATGTATTAAATACGAAAAATATATAAAACATTTCATTATAACTCATGGAATTTTAACAATTTATATAGTAAGCTATGAAAATCTATGAAAATGCTAAAAAATCCAATGAAGTTTACTCTCTCAGTTTGAATTAGTCAAATTAAACTATTTAATAGTAATTTTTTACTACTATTTCAATTAGTAGGAATCCGGTTACTAAGAAATAGTTAAAAATTACTAATTCAATTAGTGAAACTAGCTCACCATTTGAAGAAGTAAGAAGCG
>JAPYZL010172406.1:0-14964 GCA_030522825.1 Platygaster orseoliae
TGAAATCGAGTGGAGTAAATGAAGCAACCTGAAATCGCTCAGTTACGCCATCTTTGGCAGATGTGGGAAATCGAGTTTTCGATGTTCGAGTTGTGAAAAAGAATATAATATGGTCTGGCCAACGATTATATACCATTATTTTTTGTTTTGTTATTTTTTTTTATTTTTACCATCGATCATCGAAGTAATTGGCGAAAATTTTTTTATAACTTTGACAAATTTTTTTCGTTTTGTATTACCCGACGACGTTTTTTTTTACTTTTTTTAAGTTTTTTTAATGTGGCTATCACCTCTTTTTGTAATGATGGGAAATACACAATGTTACACGGAGAGAAATTTCATTTTAAAAATTACTATTATACATGTGTTACAAAAAAATACTACTTTTTGCTACAAATTCACAACATTTTATATTATTCTTGTACTATTGCCGTTTTTATATTCAAATTTGCTGCATTCCATCAAAAATTACAAAATTGATACTAAACGACTGAAACAGGATATGTAAAATTTTCTAGACTAATGTCGTATGTTAAACCACATACAGGGTGGGAAATCTACATGTGACCCACGTAAATTCTTTATAAGTTAAACATACATTGTCAAATCGACAAACGTCATACCACATCTGATTTGTTATTCCAAGAAGTCATTTACCATGGATAACTACACTCCGCCTGAACGCGCTGAAATTGTTCAGCTACACAACTAAAAAAATATCTCTATCGTGGATACTGAACGTGCGTTTCGTTCAGGAAATAAAATCATAAGTGCTCATCCAGAAAACACTACCATAAGGCGTTCGTATGAAAAATTTATATCTAGTGGTAGTCTCAGTAATCCCAGGGGTTCAAACAAACCAAGATCAAGGCGTTCTGATAAAAATGTCGCTACTGTAATGGCCAGTGTTGAAAGGTATCCGAAAACATCGAGTTGACGTCGATCTGCGCAATTAAATATTGCAAGATCCACCCTCCGACACATAGTCCATGACGATGTGAGTTAATTCCCATATAATATGGCGCGTCATGCCATTTTGCAGCTGCTACATTAAATTTTTTGAGGTCTTTCTTCCCTGGTAGGTTGATATCCCAAAATGGCGATTTTGACTGTCCACTACGTTCGCCCGATCTGACCCCGCCTGACTTCTATTTGTAGGGATTTTCGAAATTCAAAATGTACATCAACAAGCCACGGACTTTGGTTTAACTCAAAGTGAACATAGAACGTGAAATAGTTGTGATATCTTAAGCTACGCTCGAGAAAGTAATAAAGAATGTCGAAAAAATAGCAAGTTTTGTCATCAGAGAAAAAGGCAAGCACTTGAGCCAAATAATGTTTTTATTTTATTTGATATTTATCTCCTTGGATGAAAATAAATGCCTATGCAAAAAAGAAATAAGTTGTCATTTCTGTAACAATTCTATTTACGAATCACACGGGTCACATGTAGATGGCCCACGCTGTATATAAAACTAATTACTAGTTTGAAAAATTAATATAATCTTTTTAAGATTTCACTAGGAAGTGTTGTAAAAACTGACATATTATATTTGAAATCTCCCGCTATAATACACCGCTCAAGCTAAGAAGCATTTCTCTCTCGCAAGGTGATAAAGACTACCGCGCGCAATATATATTCCGCGCTCAACTTATACTACTGTCGAATTAGCCTGTCGTAATACTTAGGCAGTCGTATTTGGGCGCCTTTTACCAGAAGCCTAAAGACTTATCGCTCTAATGGCATAGTTCCCTTTGATGCATATAATAATGTGATATCTGAAGATAATGGTTAGCTAAGCGCTTACATGGATCGTGGCGACTATACGTTGACTAATTGGCATGAACGACACATAAAAATTAATTTCTCCAACATAATAACAGGTAGGAAGTGGCGTCCATCCTGATTGGGAGTGACTTAATTTTTTTCTCTTTTTTTTCCCTTTCACTTTACGCCATCTCTTGAAAAATTTTTGCGAATCACATTTTTTCCTAAGAAAACTATATATATTTCCTTGAGGAAACCTAAATGGAATCAAGTTTTAGCATTGAACGTCCAAATCGTTAAAAACCGGTCCGCTTTCGCACAGGTATTCAAATACGCGACGCTTATTGGCCAATGAAGTATTGATATTGAGAAAGCGGGAAAATGATGTGCAGAGGCTAATATTTAGCGTAAAGATAAGGGAAGCCTTTCTTGCCCTGTACTACCCGATAAGAAAGTTTTCGCGAACTTTATCAATTGTAGCATACCACTCAGGGCGGCGGCAGCCTATGTTATGGTACTATAGGTCGTACTACGTACTCGGAAATGTTTAGGAAATTGAGTATTTTAATGCTTTCAAAAGATTTTCAAAGTTTCTCTGACTTTCATCGAGTAAAAAGTTATATGAGATCCAAAATCGCGCAAAATTGTCTCAATCACTTTGCCATTTTACAGTCTTACTCCGAATCAGTCGATAACCTCAATGTGGAAGCCTTGATGATCGAGTTTATCAAGCGCTATCTGAAACGAACTGCTACTTTTGCTTTGCAATCAAAAATCAAATTCGTAGTATTGATGTCGCCATCTTAAAACATTCCACTATTCCTGGATTTACCAAAATATCATTACCATAGAAAACAGGGCAGTAATCGAGAGGAAAGAAGGAGAGCATTATCATCTGTATTACCCACTCTGGCTGAATTTGTTCTGCCAGCCCTGATTCCACTCAATATTCTGACGAAGATCAATATTTTTTAGCTTTTGATATATCATGGCAAAAAATGTTACACTTACACTAAAATCGTCTTACAGTTGAATATTTTATAAAATTATTTGCACAATCTTACAGAATGAGCCATTATAAGAACTAATTTAAATATTTTTTTTTTTAAGTTGAGGAAATTGGAACTCGTTGGTCTGATATTCCTTTACTATGAAGATTATATTTCATCTCGGTTTTTAGTAACGAAAATTGTATTTTTTTTTTTTTTTCGAATTTTCGAAAATATTCAATATTACGTACGTGCATCTTGTGAAATTTTATTGTATTCGAGAACATATTGTTCAGCTCAAATTGTGAGTATGAATGATCGTTATAAGTTCGTATACATAAAAATATTATATCATAAGAATCATCGATGTGAAAATGTACTACAGGAGCATATAAGCAGATTGTCGGGCCTTTTTGTTATACTTTAGTGTGGGACTAACGTAAATATGAAATCGAGTGTAACCGCAGTCTCTCTCCTTTTCTCGCATTACAATGTATAATAGAAATGCAAGATATTAAGTCTCGAGAAATTAATACTGTATAGCCTAACGATTCAATATCATTTTTTTTCTTGTTTGATATTTTTCAATATTAATCGAAAGACATCGAACTGATAAAGATAAACCTTGTCCATGTTGATTTTTTATTAAGCGATTGTATTTTTTATTTTTCCATCATTTTTATTTGCGATGTTTTATTCTTACAACCTTTTTTTATCTTTTTCGGAGATTTTTGATGGGATACAATTGTTTGTCACTCTTATTGTATTAAAAGACAAAATTTTTTATGCTTTTATTGTATTTCATCCCTCAAGAAAAAAAATTATGTGATTATAGAAATAACTGCCACTCTAGTAAGCAATGTACAGGAAAAGAATTTTTATCCTACAAATCATTAACTTCCAACGAAGTCTTGGTGTCGAAGGACATTTTACTAAATGTAATGATCAACTACTAACTCGACATAATGAAAGAAACACTATTTTGATTCAATTGATTTTGAAGGACATTGTAACATTGGTTACTAATTCATAAAATTGGTTCAGATCTATCTGAACGTTGAAAATGAAATGATTGAATATAGTGAAGTATGTTAGGTATTTCGAATATAAAACTGTTAAAATCCATTGATTTTTGACAAAGATAGGCTTATTTGAAAAAAAAAAGTTTTCACCCTTCACAGAAAATATTGTCTTTGGTCAATGAAACAAAATTATCAAAAAACACGTAAAGAGTTTTTGTAACTCAAATAAACAATGCAGGTACAATGAAGTAGACAAAAAAACAACATATTTAAGTTTCATTAAAATTATATATTATATTTTGGGCCGTATGATTGTCTTTAAGAAAATTTTCCGCTAGAGTTACAATTTATTTTGAAATTCACTAAATAAAAGAAATGTTATCGCAAAGTATATAGAGTGTAGAAAACAAATAGACACTGCTAACAACGTGAATTCCGTTAAGTTTGATGCAAACTGTTTTCTCGAAAAGGGACAAACAACGAGAGCAATAAATTTATCTTAGTGAGGACTCGCAGTCTTTAACAAACTTGAGAAATGTTATAGCTTAGGAAATTTCGTTTTTAGCTAAAAAAGAGTTGAGAATTAGTCGTAGCTATATGACTGTAAAAAACAGCTCGTAACTGAATTTTTCTGACAAATGAAACAAACAATCGAGTTGTTTGAATGTCTCAGAACACACGTCTTATTTATTTTATAATTCTTTTAAAGTATCACACAGGCACTTTTTAAGATCTTCTTCATTTAATGCTTTCATGTACTGCTTAAGCTTGCAATATTCTTCCACTAAAGCCGTTCATGACTTAGATTATAATTTTTACAAAAAAAAAGAAAAACGCCTTAGCGGAAAATTCTAATTTGAAATGATGGTCAAAATTCCTAGGTCGACAGAAAAGCTTTCTGAATTTCCTTGGATGCGATTAGTAACAGATACTTGCGGGGAACTTCGTTCAAAAGACAAAAGGTTAAATGAAACGAATTTCATTCTACTGTTTTTTGTCAGTAGAGGGACAACTGGCAGAAATTCAAAGTAATCGTTGAAAAAATTCGAGACATTCGAGCAACACGACGACTTTCGATAATCTTTTTCCATCCCGAGTTCTGGCAATTTGGTCCAAACCTCGAAGTATGAAAGTTGTGATGCGTATATGTAAAATAAATCAGATAAAAGTATAGTCAATGCGGTACGAAAGAATTTGGGGAGTTGGTGAATGCTGAGAAAATTGTGAGAAAGAAAAGCACCGAAGCTCAAAGTATGTTCGGATAAATTGTTTATAATAAAAATAACAAGAAAAAGTTATGGAAATAACGAGAAAAGAGTGATGAAAATATGCGATTGTACATAGCACGTGTTAATTTAGATTCGTGTATAGTAAAACTTGAAATATAAAGCATCGCTCAGAGGCAACACTTACCTTACTTGCGTAATTACACTATATGATTCGGAGTAGTTACATCGAATTAGTGAATACTGCATTATATTGCAATACACGATATTGTAACTGTATTTATGATTATTATATTTTTTAATAATAAACTCTTGAGGTATAAGAACGAATTGGACGTTCTGAAATTCGTTTCCTGATGATTTTGAAAAATGTTTTTTAACCCTTTTCCCTCAACAGAAACAGTATATAATAGTACATTATGCTACTAGATATATACGGCCGTCTTTAAAGGCCACTCACGATCTTTCGACCTGCTCTGGAAATCTCTTGTGTGGCACATGAAGACGGTCGTATTTTACGAGGTGCATACAATATTTTATGTAAAATCAGTCATGATGAGCAATGAAGGCCGTCTGTGAAGTGAGCATAAGATATACGCTAACTGATCAACGTATAATAGTCGAAAAAAGGGTAATGAAGAATCATTGTGTTTCAAAAAATCAAATGTTATGAGAATGTTTCCAGGATGTGTCTGAAGATCCGTCCTGGGAGCATTCTTATTATGTTCAATTTTTTCGAACATAATGGTTTTTAATAACCAGTTTTTCGACTATTATATGACAGTCTGTAAGCGGGAACATTATGCTTAATTCACAAGGGGCATTCAGCGCTCGTGATAGCTGACTTTGCATAAATTCTATAGTTGAGAAAAAACTTCATTTATTTTTCATGAAATCATGAACTAATTTCGACCTAATCGACAAACGGCTGACTTACATTTTTTTCGGATATAGAAACTCGTTCCTTTTTAAACTGGAAGCAATGATGCATTTTTTAATTTAATTTATCATAGCCATCGGCAGAAGAATTGTGTTGGTGCGAAATTCAACAGGCAAAAACACTAGAAGAAGTACTGAGGGATATTTATTCGAACACACGCCTTCGAAGTTCGAAGACAATATCGTTCTTTCAAACACATTGAAAAAATATATGTTTGTGATTTTTCTTTCTCACTAGAACCAATTGCATTGGTCAACAGTAATTTTGCTGCAGGGCAGACAGTTACTTTTTTAAGGTTATTTGGGCACGCTTAAGAGAGAACCTAGTTTGGAGAGTAAAAAAATCGATTTTTCGAAAGTTATCTCATTCGATCAGAAATATATTAAAAATATTTCAACAAAATTTCAGAGTAAAATTCCAAATCATTTCACAGATATGGCCTCTGAGAGACCATACTCTCAGGAGACTGATAAGTAGGTGCCAGAGTGCCTAACATGTTGAGAATCCCTCGGTCTGCAAATGATAAAAGATTATCGGATTTTACATCATCAGTCCCAAAAACTTGATTTTCGTTTTGTTATTCTTGTGCACTTCACTGCATTTCCTTCTCAGTGTTTATCTATCCAAAGCAATGCGGGCAACGTCATATTCTTAAAACTTTAAACGTGATTTTCTCGAAACAGCGTTTTCCTGTATTGCGTACACGGTTAAAAATGTTGTCATTGCTGCATTTTAGGAAGTGATAGCACTTTTTACAGCAAAAAGTACAGGCTTGTATGTGAACCTAAAAAATCACATAAAAAATTTTTTTAATAACTTTATTTAATTGATGATCCCCAAATTTCTTCAGAAAAACGGAAATTTTTTTTGAAACACTGGTATGATATGCAATTTGCAACATTTCAATAAATTTCTTAGGTTCACATAGAAGAGAAACTCCTAAGGTGCAAAAATAGTACATTGTGCAACTAGGGCCAAAAGTGGCCAATTTGAGGCCTCAAAAGCCACTTTTGGCCTGTGTTACACATATTATTTTTTTCAACAAATGTACTCGAACAAGAGTTTTGATAGGCCTGTTTAAGTACGTCAAAATGGTCGGTTGTCGAGAAAAGTAACAACACCTCATGAAACGTTGTTTATATCAATATTTCTTGTAAATCGAGTTTTTTCTTTTCAAACACAGTCAATATTTACGCGTAACTGCTTGGATGATTCTCTATGTGATTGTGCTATTTTGCCCTAGGGCCAAAATATACTTTTGGCCCTAGGGTAAATCCGTACTGCGCATGCGCAGTTGCCACTTCGCGTCGTCGGCCTGCAATTGGTCACTTTTGGTGTACGTAAACGGGCCAAAAATCTCGCGTTTCGAGTGCATTTGTTGAAAAAAAGTATAAGTTTCTATGTCTCAGATAAAAAGGACGATCGCTATCGTGTACGCAGTGGAGAATTTTCAAGTGAGAAGTGCCTCAAACAAATACGAATTGTTATTGCTAAACATTATCGAATAAAATAAAACTAAATTTATTCTGCAAGATTAGTGTATCGATGACCTACTTCAACAGTACTTGAAACATTTCATACGTTAGGTAGCCTAAAACACTGTGCCGAATATCATGCAATTTTCGCCGTTCTAAACCAGGTTCTCCCCTTCATCCTTGATGGCAACGATTTTGCCTAATCAGCTTTAGTTTTTGCGGCATTCGAAAAAAAAGTTATTTTCTGCATCCAATGTTTTGAATTTTCATAATTTTTTTTTCTCGTCTACTTAGTGAAAAACCATTTTTTTATGTCACTATGGATATTACTCCAACCAAACAACCTAAAATTGAACATATTTCGAAAGTTTTTCTTTTAAAAAATTATGTTTAGGACAAGTTTCAATTGATTTATTTTAATTCTAACTTTGGAAATTTTTGAAATCTCAAGCTTTGTCCTACACAAGATTTTTGTTCATTTGAAACAAAATAAATTGTATTTGTTCTTAAACTCATTTTCTAAATTAATCTGAATTTCATGATGATCGGATGAAAACTCACGAAGCGGTAATGAAATCGACCACACGTGCCAAAATCAGTAGTTGGAGCCATTTTTGATACTGACGTTTCTTGGGACTTCCTAATTGGTTAATTCTTTGCAGACAGTTCAGAATCAAAAAATTTATTCATATTTATTCAAAAAATAATAAAAATTGTTGAAAAACTTTGTTTTTAACTTGTGTGATACATACTCTCGCATCGCTCAAGTAGCTCACTTCACACTTGATAGAATACTGCCGCTTTTTTACTTCAATGTTTTACAAAAAAACTTCAATGAATTTTGTTTCCACGCTGCTTCTAGAACTTTTTGAACAAGTCTTGTGTAGAGCAGAGGTGAAAAAAATCGATATCTGATCTTACCATGCGTAGTTTATTTCGTTATAATTTCGTCAATTTTCATCAGAGAACTTTGAAATAAGGACACAAAAAAGAAGAATAATTAGACTACAAATGCAAAAAATTCTGTTTGAATTGCAGATGAATTGTGTGCATGACAAGGCTTTGAATTTCAAAAATTTCCACATGTGAGCTAAAAATTCGATTTAACTTTTTATGAAACATGATTTCAAAATAGAAAAATTTTAAGCAAACGTTAAATTTTAGTTTTTTAATTTGAATAGTACCTATAGCGACATAAGAAAATGGTTTTTGTCTAAGTACACAAGATGAAAAATATCTTTGAAAATAAAAAACATTGGATGTAGAAAAAATGTATATTCGCCTCTCAAGCATCGAAAATAAACAATTAAAGGCCTGCTTCGAGAGACAAAAATGTCGTATTCCAGACAGATGACCAGCGAAGCTCATGCGCATGCGCATTGGGCACTACGCATGTACATAAGCTGAGCTACCCATCTACCTGAAAGACGACACATCCTTCTCTCTTAACAAGCCTTCAATTGTTTGTTTTCGATGTTTTCGAGGCGAAAATTATCGTGTGTGCCATGGAGCTCACAGCCGATTGGAATTCGTGTGGTTACGAGCTCCACACTCGTTTCAATCGGCTGTTTTTGCCCCTTAACGCACAATGTACTATTTTTTGAAAACCGCGAAAACAAGAACTGATGGACCAGAATCGTTGCCATTTTTCGATTCAGCGTGCCCAAATTACCCTTGAAAAGAAACTACCTACCCTGCAGCCAGGCGCGGATCCAGGAGGGGGGGGGGGCTTGGGGGTTCAACCCCCCACCCCCTAAACTTTTTTTGTTATTTTAGAAATCAAATTTGAGAGTTTGATTACCTCTTATTTTTTTTTTTTTTTTTTATAAATCAAAATTTTTTCAAATCCTGAAAACTCTCTCCGAAATAATTTTCTAGATCCGCCCCTGCCTGTAGTAAACAAAACATCTTTTTTTTTATCGGCCAGTATTATCGTTCATGGATTGCACAACTTCCAAGTTATTTGAACCTTTTTGTCGTATGAATCCCTTTATTTTGTATTGAGTCGCATGTTTTCAGTAAGTTCGGCTGACAAAAAATTTGATTATCATTGTAGTACTATTATTTCATGCTTTCATTCCACTCAGTAAATTTTTTAACTGGCGTCGTCAAATATTGTTCCAAAATCTTCTTTGGGTAAAAAATGGAGTTTCCTATATTTCTTTTCATCTATACTACGAAGAAAAAATCTGAAAAATGTTCGATTCATACGTGAAAATGTTCAATTTTACATAAAAAATACCTCATATTTTTTATATATCAGATGCTACTGTTGAACGTTTTTCAAAATTTCGTTTTTCTAAAACTTCATCACAAACTTATTTATTGAAAGTGTTTGTGTATGAAATGTTCCTTACGTTGGAATTAGTTATGATACTCCGAAACATTCATTTGTTTCATAGCTCGACGATATGTCAAGAGAAACACGAAGAAAAAAATTTTGATCACGCTTTGGTAACACAAGGGTAAGGAAAATAATGTTGGACCTTCTCACACCTATCAAAGGATTAATGGAAGAGTCTCCTGTGAAAATTAACAACATGGTTTTTCGGCTGCATTCTCGATTTACGGTTTTACTGCTAACGGTTTGCACGGTTCTCATAACCGCGAAGCAGTACATCGGGGAACTAATTTCTTGCATCGCTGGCGAGTCGATACGTATGCTTTCTTTTGAGCTTTAACTTTCATGCAAACAATCATAACAATTATTCAATTTTTATTTAATAATGAAAAAGAGGATCGATATTAAATAATGATTGATTGATGATTTTGATGAGTCGATCGCAAGTATTTTTTTCCCATGCATCCGTAAAAAAGGCCACTTTATTTCTATGGAATGCAGGAACAAAAGCCCCTTTTTGGGGTACTCGGAAATCAGCGGGAAATATTCAGGCAACATTCTTCCCTGAGATCCGGGATTTATGAATTTTTTCCTAGGGTTTTATTGATAACTCCCGCTGATTTCCAAGTACTCCAAAAAGAGGATTTCGTTCCTGCGTTTCTTTTTTTATGAAGTGGCCACGTTTACACATGCATGGGAAAAAATATTGTATGGTACACGAGACAAAAAGTATAATTCCAACTCGTGCAATTGCGCACTCGCTTCGCTCGTGCCCAACCTTTGCACTCGTTGGAATCATCTTTTTTCTCCCTTGTAGCATAAATATCTATTTTTCTTCCAAAAGCAAGTTTTTGAAAAACTGCTGCAAAACATATTAAGGATAGTTAATATATGACTCAAATGGTGTTAAATTAATGAGAGACTTCGAGTTTAAAGGTCAGATTAGCAAGAAAAAAGTTATTGTACGTAAATAAACGTCGAATCGTTTTCGAAGAATTTTTTTATGAGTTCGAACATCTGGACGTTTTGATAATTTTGAAAATAATATGTATAACTTTTTCCCTTTTTATTTTTCTTACACATGATATAAAAAAATGTCAAAATTTTAAACATATTTGAAAACCTTTTTTGAGATCTGATAGATTTTTTTTTCGCTACCACACATACTATTATATATAGGTACGAATTTTATTAGAGGCAGGTAGTGTAATAATATCCATGTGAAATGCTATACACTCAACTCTTTTGTATACAGGGTGTTCCAAAATCCCCGTACCAGAAAAGAATTCCAATATTCCATTTCGAATTTTAAGTCGAAAAGTCCTTTGCCACTTTTTACAGAACTCCAAATTAAAAAGTTATGCAAGTTTGAAAATCAAATAAGAAATTCGCTCTTACAAGGAGTGGGGATAAAAACCACGTACCAAAATTTGCTTAAATTTTCTTCATATGTTTTTTTTAGTCTAAAAGTCCTTTGCGACTTTTCGCAAAACTTAAAATCATAACAGATAGTCGAGTTAGAAGTTTAAATTAATTAGATTCTCAGATTACAAAATTAAATTATTTTTTTTTTTTTTGATTTTTATGAAAAGTGGCGAAGGACTTTTTGACTCAGAAAAATTTGAAGAAAATGAGAGTCTGGTTCGTGGTTCTCATACCTACTTGTCGAAAAAGCAGATTTATTGTTTAAACTTCAAAATTGAATAACTTTTTTAATTCTGAGTTTTGTAAAAAGTGGCAAAGGATTTGTCAACTCAAAATTCACAAAGAAATACTGGATTTCTTTTTGATACAGGGATTTTGGTACACCCTGTATAACACTGTGCAACACATTTTTCTTATCCCGAATTTTTTTCGTGAAGTCTGTAGTAATGGACTCCCTGAAACTACCTGCAAAATATTTTTGCGATTGTACGACCCATTTTTGAGTAATAAACAATTATGAGGAAAATTTTCAAAACAGTCAATTTTCATCGTATTTCGAGAAACAAAAAGTCTATTCGCATATTCTGAAGTTAATGGATTGATTCCTAGTATTATTTTTTTCAAAATATTACTATTGAGGGTATTGAAAATTTACTTAGCACGTGCGATCGCTTGTTGTTCCACATTAAAGCGTGCTCGGTCCAGCGGGGCCAGATCATTATCTCGAAAAAAGGTCTTTTTGAGTTTCTGTATTCTATACAATATTTAAGAATATTCCTATACATTCTATATAATACAGAAACTCGAGAAAGACCTTTTTTTAAGATAATGGTTTCGCTTCGCCAGACCAAGCACGCTTTAATGAGGAACAACAAGCGATCACTAATGACGTGCTATGTAAATTTTTCATTCACTAAATAATAATATTTTGAAAAGAACAATTATGTGAATCAATTCATCAGATTCAGAAGATGCTCATAGGATTTTTATTTTTCGCGATACTTTGAAAATAGACTGTTTTACAAATTTTCAACATAATTGTGTTACTCTACAATGGGTCGCACGATCGCAAAAATATTTTGCAGGTAGTTTCAGGGAGTCCATTACTACACATTTCACGAAAAAAATTCGGAATAAGAAAAAAAAAGTCGAATTTCGTTGCACAGTGTAATGCCGACATATAAAAGAGCTGACTCCCGGAAAACCACACCCCAGATTCGGACATAGATTTAATCCAACTTTGATTAAATCTGGAATTCGATCCCAGATTTGATCAAAGTTGGATCAAATCTATGTCCGAATCTGGGGTGTGGTTTTCGGGTCTACTGTAATCTGTTGTTTTGGCAAGCGACATATTTCTGTGAAACAGCTATGTGATAATACCTCAATACTTTCCCGGAGCATTGATGAAAAAATTTTTCATGGATCATCATACCAATGGTTTCTTTATAAATATTTTTGAGTGGATTTATAAGATACACAAATTCACAGCGTCAATTTGATAACTATCTTGAATGATCTAAGTACCTAAAATTTGTACTAATCATCTTACAAACATTCACCGAAATAAGACATTGCTTATATTATTGAGTAATTCGTTGTTTTCATGAAGTCATTTCATTGTTTGGCCAAAAAATTACTATCGTTTAGGGGTTGTGCACATAATACGTGACACGTGTTGGGGGACGGGGGGGGGGCAGCAAATTATGACGTTCTGTGATACGAAGGGGGGAAGTCTATCCTCACTGTACAGTCGCACATTTTTCTTTAAAAAGTAGTTTTTTCATACCTGATCAATTTTTTTTTTATTTCGCGGTATCACAATTTTTTTTTGTCACCCTCAAAATGTTTCTGCATTTTTAGAGAATAAGAGTGTGCAGGGAATGCCTGCTATTGAAAACATTCATACGTTGTATTCTTCTCAATGAAATACTCACATAGCACAGTAAACTTCAACAAACTTTCATGTAAAACGTTTCAACCTTATACATAAAAGTTTGTTGAAAGCTTACTGAAGCTTACAGTGTCATGTGGCAAGTCATAACTGAAGATGTATAAAATTTTTTTTTTTATTTAACACGAATTTCAATTCTTACTCTAATAATTTCAACGATATTGTCGACATTCTAAATAATATTATCGAAAACTTGGAAAATTATATTACAATCAATTATTGCATATACTTCCATGCATTACATTAGTAGATAGGCTAGGAGAGTTCGGCGTCCCCCCACTCCTCCACCTCCCACGCGACATCCCGCACGCCGCTTACTCCCCCCACCCCTGCCAGAGCTCGGCCTCCCCCCACTCCATCACCCACCTACACCCCCACTTTTGCAGTTTTTCGCGAATTTTGCGGTTTTTTCGATTTTTCGCGATTTTTCACGATTTTTTCGATTATTTTGATTTTTCGCGATTTTTAAGATTTTCCCAGTTTTTTCAGTTTTTCGCGGTTTTCCCGAATTTTCATGTTCTTTTTGATTGAAAAAATTTTTTTGATAAAATAAAATTTTATAGGGTTTTTCGCGATGTTTCAGATTGTTCGTATTCTTTGTATTTTTAAACAATAGGCATTGAAATAGTAATGAGGGATTTGCATGAGCAGTAGGAGACGCGTCTTTGCGCGTCTATTTGTGTTGACTTAGAAGAAAGTTAGAAGTGAATTTTTGTGTCAAGCGAGGAATGTGGCCCTGCCGACCTTCGGATGGGGACCAGTTACGCGCGCGGTACATACTCTCGTGTGCAGACTTCATGTCGCCCAGGCACTCTCTCTTTTCGGGGACCGCCAATTGGTTCCTATTCACTTGATAAGTTAGATCATTTTATTTCCTGACTTTTTCACGCTGATACATGTTGGTGCTTTTTGGGGATAATGAATTGGATTTTCTAGACAATGAATTGACACTACGAATTGATTGAAATAGACACTTCGTTTTTAATTCAAACCCAAATTCTGTGTGTTTTTTCTTTTAATACTGACACTTTTTTTTGGGATTTATTTACTCTTCGAATATTCATTTCAAACTTTCTACTCGATTATAATCTTAAAATCCAGTTTTAGGACTTTGTATAGAAATCATTTATTTAGAAGTCGTCATTCTTTGAAAGCGTTATCTGTAACTCTTAAAATATCTAATATCTGTAACTCTTAAAATCTTCATACAAAAATTTCTTCATACTTGTAATCTGTGAAGCATGTTTGAACGCTACATAGAATTCATTTACATACAAATCGATATTCTTTGAAAACAAGAAATTTATGCCTTGAATAAATTTTGTTTAGAAATCGATTCCCTATTTTAAATTCTGAATTCATTTGATTTCATTCTTGACACAAGTTTTTTCTACTTGATTCTAAAAATCTTAATTCTCAGAACTCAATTTTTAACATTGACCTTCATCGAGTAGGGTGATGGTAATGCCATCATTCCTCCATATAAGAACCCCCAATTTCACCATCCTTAGTCAGTCTTTTCCAAGCCTCCATGCCTCTAAAAAAGCGTTTCGTATAGTTCACAATCGCGAGTCGAAAAGTCGTTTTTAAAATAGTATGTAAAAATGGTTCATTCGGCAATTCAATGGACTGATACAGCAAATGAAGTGATTTCATGTATTGAAAACGAATCACTGCTTCAGTGCGCGGATGCTTTATGTTATCAAAATTTTTCCCTGATAAGGAACATCGCGTATTGAAATTCACAACATCATTAGGACTAATAAAATGTATAAAAATTTTATTGCGCGAAATGTCGGCTAAGGATATTGCCCGGGCTCATCG
>JAPYZL010172428.1:0-11504 GCA_030522825.1 Platygaster orseoliae
TCTGCTTTATTTTTTTACGGGGAATTGATGAAAAACTTGATTTACGTTCGTCAACGTTCACCAACGTTCACCAACGTTGGTGAACGTAAATCGCAGGCCGATAGGGAGACTACGAGAGACTGTTGGGCAGAATAGAGAGACCGCCAAAGACTCCCAGAGACTTAAATAGAGACTGGAGAGACGCAAGAGACGGACGAAAGACTCTATTTTTTCATCCCGGGTGAAGGTTCACTGTTAACACTGACCGTTTACGATGAATGTTGACCGTTGACGGTTAACTGTCGAACGTGAACGGCCAACATTCACCGTAAACGGTCAATGTTAACGGTAAACGTTCAACTGTTGACCGTTGACGGTTAACTGTTGAACGTAAACGGTCAATATTAACAGTTAACGGTCAACGTTCACCGTGAACGGAAAATCTTAACAGTGAACGTTGAACTGTTGACCGTTGACGGTTAACTGTTGGGCGTAGTAAACGGTCAACTGTTGAACGTAAACGGTCAATGTTAACGGTTAACGATCAACGTTCACCGTGAACGGTCAATTTTAACAGTGAACGTTCAACTGTTGACCGTAAACGGTAAAAGTTGACCGTGAACGGTCAACGTTGAGTGTAAACTACGGTCAACTTTTGGCCGTTAACGGTGAATATTGACCGTAAACGGTCAAAATTCGACCGTTTTTTCGGTAAGCGTATTTACTCATTTTCAAACATTTCTTTCCTTGATTTTTACATTTTTTAACAATTAAAATTAAAAAATGTAAAAATTATGGAAAGAAATTTTTGAAAATAAGGAAATAATATAGAAAACGTTCAAAAATGTCTTTCCTCTCATTTTCAAAAATTTCTTTCCATGTTTTTTACATTTTTTAATTGTTAAAAAATGTAAAAATCATGGAAAGAAATATTTGAAAATGAGAAAATAATATAGAAAACGTTCGAAAATTTATTTCCTCAATTTGAAAAATTTCTATAATATTTCCTCATTTTCCAAAATTTCTTTCCATGATTTTTACATTTTTTAATTGTTTAAAATTGTAAAAATCATGGAAAGAAGTTTTTGAAAATTAGGAAAGACATTTTTAAAAGTTTTCTATATTATTTCCTCATTTTCCAAAATTTCTTTCCATGATTTTTACATTTTTTAATTGTTTAAAAATGTAAAAATCATGGAAAGAAGTTTTTGAAAATTAGGAAAGACATTTTTAAAAGTTTTCTATATTATTTACTCATTCTCAAAAATTTCTTTCCATGATTTTTACATTTTTTAACAATTAGAAAATGTAAAAAACATGGAAAGAAGTTTTTTAAAATAAGGAAATAATATAAAAAATGTTCAAAAATGTCTTTCCTCATTTTAAAAAATTTCTATAATATTTCCTCATTTTCAAAAATTTCTTTCCATGATTTTTGAAAATGAGGAAAGACATTTTTGAACATTTTCTATATTATCTACTCATTTTCAAAAATTTCTTTCCTTGATTTTTACAATTTTTAACAATTAAAAAATGTAAAAATCATGGAAAGGAATTTTCTGAAAATGAGGAAAGACATTTTTGAACGTTTTCTATAGTATTTACTCATTTTCCATAATTTCTTTCTATGATTTCTACATTTTCGCATCTTTCCTTGGAAATGAATGCTTTAATTTGCACGACTTGAATCGGCAGTCACGCACGCTACATTTTCGCACCATTTCGATGACTTTTCACAATTTGAAAATGTTTAAAAACTTTTAAAATCCGCATGTTCTATTTCATTACAATTGATGTCATATGAACCGTCAAAACTTGTTTACGTTTTCAAACAGAAAACAACAGACCGCAGCGCCGCCAAAATCCCTGAACTAACATTAGAATGTATAAAACAGTATAAAAGTTCGCCCATAAGAGTCGACGCGTCGATGATCAGCACGTCAGCAGTGCCGACGTGTCAGCACCACGTCACCAGGGGCCGCGAACTCAATGGGAAATATTTGGCTAAAAAGTGGGGATGAAATAAGGTTAGGTTTCATTCAAACCATACCTATACGTATCGAATATATAGATATACTGTACTGACGATCTCTCCCGCCTCGCCGCCCCATTTTTTTAGCCAGATATTTCCTATTGAGTTCGCGGCCCCTGCACGTCACCAGCAGTCACCAACCAGTCACCACGTCATTCACCAGCTCACCAATGGTAACTTACCACCAGTCTTAAGGGGATCCGAGCGCCACCGGCTTTCTAGCGAGTGCGAGAGAGATGGGTAGAATGAGGACCACGCCAGAGCGAGAGAGAAGCACGAGCCCAGCGCTCGGATACCCTTAACAAATCTCAACCGGTCTTCTTGTTGCTTCTTGTTCTTCGCCGCACGCAATTCCATCGTTCTTTCTGGTTCTTTGTCTTTCACTTGCATTTGCTTGCATTCAGTTGCATTCGCTGCTATTGGCTACTACCGACTTGACTGCTTGTCACTGCTTCGTCACTGACCACTGCTGACGTTAACCGCCCGGAAAATCTGGTAAAATCCAAGACAACATCGTGCAACCACGAGGAACTCGTGTAGCATCGCACAGGATCGCATCAACACTCATCAGATACAATCAAGTTAGAAATACTCAGAAGATTAATTTTTTTCATGTTTTGAGCGCTAAAATCATGATTTTTGCCGTCTGTGCGTAACCCCAAATCACGATTTTAGAGTCTTCAACATGAAAAATTATGTTCGCGCATGTAAAAAATCGTCGATTTTGGCGAAGATGAGATTTTTAAGGCGAGGCGAAGCCAACCCGTAAAATCGTCTGAGTTTAAATCGACCGATTGATTTTTTCATGATATTTGTTTTTTTTTCCCCATATGGGATTTTATACAGGTTGAAAAAACAAACTAAATTTAAAAAAAAGTATTTCTATCAACATTTTGTAAATTACATGTGCATAATATATCATAAATTTATGTATGTAATATGAACTGAAAAATTTGTGCTCTTTTCATATTATTTGTAAGCGATATTTGTAAATTAATCTTGTTTTTCAGCCTGTATAAAATCCCACATTAAAAAAAATTAAAATCTTAATGAAATAAACATGGACTGATTTAGGAAGAATTAAACTCGCTTAGTATTCAAATAAAATTTTTTTCAAATTGATATATTTTTATTGAAATTAAAAGCTACAAATTTGTTTACAAAAAATTTTTAAGTAATCAAGGATGTTCTTCAAATTAAGTGAAATACATGAATAATTCCTTATCGTATACAGTTGAAATGTTCGAACTGTTTGGACAATAATTATTGCCATCGTGAAGGATACAACATTCTTTTTCTTCACTGAACACACATACACACTAAAAATAAATGGATTTAATGTTTCAAATTTGAAAATTTTGAATAGAAAAGTAAAAATACAAGTGTACATAAAACAAAACATTTTTCTGTCAATTTAATAAATATTATACAATCTTCATTTTATTATAATTGATTATCTCGACATGGGAACAAACTTAAAATTACAAAATCAAGAGAATTACAGTTCAAAAAATGTAAAATGACGAGATTGATAAGTGAAATAATAAATTCAAAATTATAATAACTTGATATAATATCGTACTGCAAAGAATGTTACGTGTGTGTCATTTAAGATAATAAACTATATACTTTTTTTACTTGTAAAAATAGTTTTTACATATGTCAAGTTTTACTTATTTTATGGATAAATATTTTGAAATCACATTTTTTATACTATCCAAAGGAGACTGCAAGTTTGTACAATAAATGAAAAATTATTAAAATGCATAAGTTTCCAAAATTAAAAAATAAATTTTTCATCAGGGTAATTTCAGGATATTGGGCCATCTGGAAGAAAAAACCTTCTTTTTATTATTTTTATCAATTTCCATGTATTTGAATGTTTTGTGTTGGTGTACCTGTTAACGCGCAAACAGGCACATCGGTGCAAAACTTAGTGGGATCAGCAGGGATCAGGGTGTCTATTCTTGAAACATGCCTAAATCGAAATGGGAAGAATTCTCAAAACTTGCTCGTTCTGATGTTACCCGAACTCACCCGAGTGAGACCCGACTGGACCCGACGTATGCATCGCGCGTACGTCGGGTCCAGTCGGGTCTCACTCGTGCGAGTTCGGGTAACATCAGAATGGGCAAGTTTCGAGAATTCTTCCCATTTCGATTTAGGCATGTTTCAAGAATAGGCTACCAGTTCAAACGCATGTAAACCAAAGAGAGTGAGTTATCTCTCCCAAGTGCCCAATCTCTAAGAATTACTCAATTTGAATTGGATTGATTAATTTGATTTTTCCCTGTTTTTTATTTTTATTATTCAAGTTTGAAAATGGTCTGTAGTAATAAAAAAAGGAGGAGTTAATGTGAAAAATATGTACATAAATTTTTTACTGTCAGACTTTCAAGTCGAATCATTTTAATTTTTGAACTTGAATTTCCAAAGTTTGAGAGACAAACTATAAATTCAGTTAAAAAAAAAAAATTAATTTACCCTGCTTAGCAATAATAATGTTTTGGATGAATAATTTCTAAACAAACAGTTTTAATTTTAATCGATAAAAGTTACTTTGAAGTTAGAGTTAATCAAAATATATAATTTGAAAAAATTGCAATAATAGGGAAACTAATTTTACAAAGAATTTCTCGAATAAGTTAAAAAAAATTACACATTCGACAATTTTAATTCTTTGAAATTGTAATATAACAATTCACAAAACCTTTGTCCGTACATAATATTTAAACACTTTTAAAGGACAAAAATTTTTGAATACAAATTTTTTTATTGCATTTGCCTATAATTATTTTTGTAAAATTAGTTTGTTAAGTGTTTGATTTTTTTTTCAAAGATTCAGATCAGAAAATAACAGTGGTCGAAAATGTCGAAATATCTATAAAAGTAATTTCAAAATGTAGCTCCGAATGTTCACTTGTTGATTTAATTTACTATTATATCACCATTGGAGGAAAACCAAATTTTAGAAATTCGCATAGTGGTTTCATTCTGTCAATTTAAATTGAAGAAATGATAAGTGTCTCAAATTTTCCTTGTCGTTGTGTAGGAGTTTGTACTCAAGATCTTGGAAAATAAAAAGAACCACAAGACTGAAAAGTTTCGAATTATAAATTAATGTAAATATAGTTAAATGTCCACATCTTTTGGATAAGAGAGTGATAACATTGTGAAAGGAAGAAATTCTTAATAATACATGAAAATGTGAAGCAACAATTTTTTTACTACTAGTCAGGAACTTGCTCCAAATAAAAATAAAATGCATTATTATTTCAAGCAAATGTATGCAATTATTCAAGAATGCAGAAATTGAAACAAAAGAGATTCAGTGTTTTGAACGCCAAAATTTTGAGTGTATTTTTTTTATTTTTTTGTACTGACTTCTACCATTGCAAGTATTATTTTTAGCTGGTTATTTGAGCCAAAAAAATTTTAATTTCTTCAATAATGCAAAATGCTTTAATGTAATTAGTTGAAAATTTCCTAAATATATTCAATTTTTTCAGTTCAAAATATTTTTACAAGTATCTAGAAATAAAATAATAAATTTGAACTTAAAATCTCAGAAATTTGATTCGTCGAAACTTGTCACCCAAACATATTTTTTGATTTTGAGTTACATAAAAAGTGGCAATGGACTTTTTGAATCAAAAAAAAATAAAGGAAAAATTTGGGAAATTTTTATCCAATTACATTTGACAATTTTGTATATATTAATGAATTTTATGATATATATAAAATTTTTGCTCAAAAAAAAAAAACAACAACAACTGAAAATAATACATGTAATGGTAAAAGTTGTTGCGCACCCTGCTTAAAAAAATCCATTAAAAACCATTGAAAACTGCACAAAGTTATCATTAGTTCTCATTGGCCAATGGTTCTCCGTGTTAAGTAAATGGGATTTTCAATGGGCTCCAATCATCCCAATAGTCCCAGGACAATTAAAAATGCCATTTACTTAGTTTGGACAATCATTGGCAATGGTAACTTTGTACAGTTTTCAATGGATTTTTTTAAACAGGGAAAGACATATATCTACACTTTGAAATAAAATTCTGCTCAGTCTTTTTCAACGTGAATCAATATAAAATCTTCGTTTAGATACTGGTTTTTGTTCTATTAAAAAATTCTAGAGAAATAAAGTGATTTTTCATTCCAACTGAATATGTGTGTAACACAAATTTTCTCAAGTTGATCAACATAATAAAAATAATGTCGAATATTATGTACAAATAATAAATATTCAAATTACAATAATAACATGAATATCATCTTATATTTCGAGCACGTACCTGACTAGTTGTAATAAATATTGTTGCATCAAACTTTTATGTATTTGTAAGAATTACTGCCTTTCACAATGTTCTCATACGCTCTTATCCAAAAAATGTGGGCATGAAGACAAATTAACATTAATTTTTTATTTGATACTTTTCAGTACTGAGGTCTCTTTCATTTTTCAAGATTTTAAGAAATAAATCTCACAACAACTATAAAACGTGATAAAATTGTGTAAATTATTTGTCCTGGACAAAAATTCGGAGTTTGTGATTTTTAATTTAAACTGATTATACGAATCGTTCAAATAAATTGGTGGAAATGACTTTTTATTTGTTTATAACTTGATCAACTTTTTTTTTGCATCGATACAACGTTAACTGCTTATATACATTCAAAATTTTGCGGAGATCTCGGTGATATAAACTACGCAGGTGCTGTTTTTCTAGATATAGAGTAGGAAAAACTTGAGGCACCTACCCTTTCTTTGATTTGAATAAACGGATTCAAACAAGTATGCGAAATTCTAAAATTTGGTTCCCACCCAATTTTGCAATAATAAGAATATAAATCAACAAGTGAATTCTCAAAGCTACAATTTGAATTTTATTTTATAGACATTCGACACTTGTAATTTTCTTATCTGAATCCTTGAAAAAAAATCAAACACTCAACAAAGTAAATTGACAAAAAAAAATTTCAGGCAAATTAAATAAAAAAATTACATATCCAAAAACTTCTGTAATTGAAGAGTGATTAAATATAATATAATGACAATAGTTACGTGAATTGTAATATTATACTTTTGAAGTATGAAAAATTTGAAACGTGTAATTTTATTTTATTTACTTGTAAATATTTTTGTGAAATCATTTTAAGAGTTTATTCTTTTTTGAAGGACACTGATAAGAATCCATTGAAGGTCAAAATATCTATATAATAAATTCCAAAACTTTGCTTCGAGAGATACATAACAAGTGATTTTTTTTTCCTATTATTGCAATTTTTCCAAATTATATTTTTTATTGTCTCTAATTTTGAATATACTTTATTTGAGTAAAATAAAATTTTTTCTTGTAGAAATGATTCATCAAAAACATTATTGTTACTGTGTAAGGTGAAAAAATTATTAAAAAAAAAACTGAATCTGTAGTTTGTGTCATAAATTTGGGAACTGAAGTTCAAAACCTACTGAAATGTATGAACTTAATAGTCTGATAGTTTAAAGTTCGTAGGTTGAAATTTGTTATTTAAAAACTTGTAGCTTGTAGTTTAGGTAAATGAGAATAAAAATAAAAAATAAAATAAAATCACAATAAATTTGGATTAATTGAGAAGTTAGATACTTTTTTTTATTGTTGCTATTTAGTTTACCAAAAATGATTAGACATGTGTTTTTTCTTCTTGTCAAACAAAGTAACGTCATATGCATGCAGTTCGAATTATCGGGCCAACTTTTCATGTTGGTGTGCCCGTTAATTTGCAGTCAGGCATACCAACAGAAAACATTGGCGCGATAATTTGAATTGCATAAGAATGAAGAAGCGTGAGCCATTTCTCCTGAAATTACCCGACATATGTTGCCAAATTCGGTTTTTTTTCATGAAACCTCCCAATTATATTCATAATTATATTATTTGTCAGATGACACTTATTTTCATCGATTTTCAATAAAATAACCTTGTTATAACAATTTTATGTCTACTAACTTATCATCATGCCATATCGATTGAAGAGTGGATTTTTTAAGGAAGATGAAAGCGACATAAGTGTCGATGATTTCGAAAGTTTGGTCGAAGAGACCGAAGAACGCGAAATCTACATCGGCAAACGTATTAGTTGCAGTTTCTGCTTCAAAAAATGCCACGATGCAGATGCATTGAAAAAGCATGAACTTTTACATGACGATAGAAATTGTAAGGTGTGCAATCAAGTCTTTCAAGGACAAGCCCTGCTAGAGAAGCATTATGAGTGGCAGTATGCTAAACTTGAGCGTTATCAATGCTTAACTTGCAACCAAGTATTTGGCAACTCGGATGTGCTTCAATTTCACCCGTGCTGAAACCTTCGAGCAGAGCGCGAACAAGTCGAAAAGCCCCTCAGCCAACAACCGCTTTCGAAAATTAAAACCATTGCGGGGACATGCACAGTTTGCAAACAGGAGTTCACCAACCTGCCGCTTGCAAAGATCCATACTCGCACTCACTATAGAGAACCGCTTGTCACATGCAGTGTATGTGGAATAAAATTCTGGCACCTGCTTGATTTGAGACTTCATGCCGTAACAATACACTCTGCAAACCAACCTACAAATGTCGTGACTAGAGAATCCAATTCGCCGAGTCATGGTAAGAAATTTTTATCAATTTCCAAACATATTTTCCCCTGAAAAATTATACCGTTTTTCGCCTATACATTACATGAATTTAGCATCTACATAAATGTGATTTTCAGAAAAATCTGTGAAATTACTGAACATCTATAAAAATTTAAAGTCTGGCAAAATATTGAAGCATTCCCAAAAATGTCATAATTCCTAGAAAAGAACAATAAGATCTAAATGTGATAATAATCTGTAAATGTACCAGGAAGTTCTTGAAATTGTGTATAGTCCAGAAGTTAAAATAATAATATAAGAAATCTCTTTGAAAGAAAGTTTAAAAAAAAAATCAATTTAACTACTCGAAACAGGCGCGAACGCAGCTTTCTTCCGTCCTTGTCGTGAGTTGCCTCTAAGCGCGCAAGATTGACAAAGACGCAAAGAGGGGTTCGAACAAAAAATTGCCAAAGCTAATACGTGCAGTATAATCTACTATTTTTATGTAATTTTTTTTTGCACTCAATATAAAATTTTTTGCTCTATTCTGTGCTATTATTCCCACTGTGCACTTCTGAACCAAAAAAAATTAAACACAAAAATATTTTTCATAAATAAAAAATATAAAATGTTTTTCAGTTTTTCTGATTTAACACATCATATAGTGTTGAAAAAATATAAAAAAATGACATCAAAAAATTTTAGGTATCAGTGGAAAATGTTCATTTCCTTCTGATTCGAATTTTTCTCACTGAAATTTGCTTTTATGGAATTTTTTTATGGAGTTTCACAAAGTGAAACTATGTTCTACCGAAATTATCATTTTTCACAAGTATGTCTCTATATCTCTTTATCTCATAGAAAAATTCTCGACACTGCATTGACGAAAAATTAGGCCTTTATAGTAGGTAAACTAAGCCGCCTCACATGACTGTTTAGATTATTGAAAAAAAAAAAAAAGAAATTAAGCGAACATTTTTCTAAAATATGCAAATTTTGTTTAACTGTGTAGTTTGAAGCAAATCAGTAGAATATTATCGACCAGTAAAGCAGTAGAATTCATAAATAATAAATTAGTCAATGATACATATCAATGATTTAAAGTAACTCTGTCGACTGATAATAACAAGTTCAATCAGTAGAATTTGTCAAAAAAAATGTTTGTCATTGTAATACATAAATAACATGTTTATCAGAAAAAATCAATGATGAGTTGATCAATAGTTTTTTTCTACAGAATTCCGCTTTTTTTATAATTCATGAATTTTTGAATAATATTTGCATATTTTTAGTAGACTAATATGAAGCTCATCAATAATAACACAGTTCAACAAAAAAAAAAGAAAATTTTTGCAAAAATAAATGCTTTAGGTCATGAATAAACAAACCCAAAAATCATTTTTAAAGTTTAGTTGGATTTTTTTAATTACTTGCGATAATAAATATGTATGAAAAAACTTGTAGAATACGTCTGATTTTAGAAAATACAAATACCATAATGAGAAATTTATTTCTCTACAGCTGTTTCTTCGTCACAGCTGGTTGCAGATCGCAATTTGCGTAATGCAGAAGTTGAAATAAAGCAAGAGTTTGATTTAGGTGAAGAGACGATTAACAACTGTTTTGAGTCGTGCAACTCTGACGTTTTGTTTGCACAAGAAATCGAACTTATCTTGCCAAAAATGAAGAAGTTAGAAATGCGGGTGGAAAAACTTGGTTCTGAGGTCTTGAAAAAGGCTGATGAACGAAACGAAGGTATGATTATTCGTATTTTTGTGGGAAGTTGTGTCCAATATTGCACGTGGTGTTTCTCGACCATAAGTTGATTAAAAGCTGTCAAATGAGACGAAATTGCTACCGCAGGTGGCGGAAAGTTCATAATTTTCATAGTAAATTTATGGTTACAGGTCAGAAATCGATAATTCAGAATGAACTAATTGCGTCCGGCAGTGGAATCAGCAGGCCCCCCGTGGACATGAATGATGAATGTTATGACTTTAGCTCCGATTGATTCACTTGTCTTATCCACCAGCAAAGTCGTACCAGTGAATGATTTTTTTTTATATGCATCGTTATTTGAAGAATGTTTGTGTTTTTTTCTTACGTCTCTTTTGAGCGCGAGATCTAGACAAAGTCAGAGATAACCTCTCGTTTAAAGTTTTTTAATTTGAAGGAGAAAATGCATTTTCTAAGTTATTGTTCATGTTTTTGTTATTTATTCGTTTCGATTTATTAGATGTGTGCGTGCGTGCGTGCGTACGTGCGCGCGCGCGCGTGTGTGTGTGTGTGGATATATATAGATATATGTAAATCTATAAGAGGTACTGCTCATTCTTTGAAATGTTTGTTTGAAAAGATGTTTTCTAGCGAGGTAGATAATGTTTTTGGAAGAGATTTGAAGAGTCAAAAAATGTGATTTTTCAGGGTACAAAAACGCAATATTATATCTGTTAGCGTAACCATCGCATAATATTATATTTATTATTTATATATAATGTTAAAATAATAACAGATATATTGCTCGTTGGCAAGAAGAAGAAAGGTGGCGTTTTATGAATGTGTTATATCAAATGAGCTTTTATTGGAACGAATATGTAATCATTTATGTAGGTGCATACTGCCCTATTTTTTGTACCTTTTTGTACATGAATTGTTAACTGGTCGACAATAAATCGAAAAAATGTTACGATTGCGTTTTTTTATCACCGCCTTGGGTTATTTTTTGAAGCAGAATAACAGTAGAATTAATAAAAATGTTTTTTTGGAAAACACGCATAAAAAAAGTGCATTCTGCACCTGAAAACAAACACGAAGGACGTGCATTTCCGACCGGCGATTTGGTTTCGATCATTTTGAAGTGAGCGTCACGTGTTATTGCGTGTTTTTGGTGCT
>JAPYZL010172457.1:0-13829 GCA_030522825.1 Platygaster orseoliae
TGACGATTCGAGCTTATTTGAATTCCTGCGCGAAACCGCCAAAACTTATAAAAATCTCCTCCTGTTAAAATGGCCGCCACCGCTTCAATTAGTCACAGCCCTCACCCAAGCGATCATAGGGCATCCTTTATCCAGTGTATCATATAGAACAGTGGGGTAAACTCGTGTGTAGGGTACATCCTAAATTATCTTTGGCCACGACGCCGTTTTTAGATCAATCTTCGATGACATGCATACGTAGACGCCATTTTTAACACTGTTATGGCCACTCAATTTTAAGCCATTCCGCAGATGTCAACAGATGTTAATTGTCATTCAGTGTGATAGTGTCACTGTATTGTGGTTTGTTGTGGTTATTGTCGTCGTCGCTTAGAACATTTATTATATATTCAACTATATATTCTAAGCTTTCTAAGTGTCGTCGACGTTGTTGTTATTGTCAGTTATTGTTACTGTTGTTATTGTGCGGTCTTCTACTACTAAATAAAATTTAAGACTGTTGTTATTTTTACTGTTGGAGATTGACAAAAATGGCAGACGCGAACGAGAGGTTTTTGGCGGAATTGATAAAAAAGCCTGGAAACAACGTTTGCGCCGATTGCGGTGCCAAAAGTGAGTTGTCATCAAGCGGGCAAAAATTTATAATTAACGCAATAAAAATCACGAAATTTCCTATTTAAAACAAATGAATGCAGACTTTGTTGTTGTGTAACACACACGCACGTGTTATTTAGAACGATTAATATATTTGTGCAACTTTAAATTCAGAACTTTTTTTCTGAAATTTTTATAATAAATTCGTAAAAATTTTATAAAAATTCGTTATTCATTACACAGGTATAGGCAATTACCAGAGGTACTTAAAATATTTTTGTCAAAAGTCCTAAATATGTATTTTATATTTCGTTAAAAATAAGCGAAATGTTTGGGGAAAATATTCTCGACATAACTGCATATATTCATAAATTTTGAATGCATGTTAAATTCACGAAGTCATAATCATAAATTTCAACATATTTTTGAAGACCATCAAATTGAATGGAATAAGATTTTGCTAATTTCACCAAAAATCTTTGAATTTTTCTTCAACAACTTCTTTTTTTTATTAAGCCTCTTTTACAGTATTTTTCAAAGTAACTGCATAAATATTTTATAAAGTCATGTTATAAAAGATATATAAAAAATACGTAAAATATTTATGAAAAATTCACAGGCTTGTAAAAAGTGTTTTAAAAATTATATGTAAATAGAGGTGTTATTCAAAATTATTAATGATAAGAGTTACTTGAATTCCGTACTTGTTCTGGGACTTTCATTTAAAGTTTACTACATGTAATGTACTTGTAAATTACAATTATGTATAACGTTAAAGATTCAAAAGCCTGATTGAGCTTTTTAATATACTTTCTGCTGACTTTACGTACGAGTTAATAAATTTTTATAAACATGTTTACGTATGTCAGCTTAATATATTAGTTTATAGATATCAATAACACGTTTATGTAAAAAGCTTCTGAATTCTTATTAATTAAAATAAATGACATTTTTGACAGTGCAACGAAAAAATCATACTCTCTGTTCAGAAATACTTTTTTCTCGCCTAATTCGGTTGAAATATGTACGAAAAATCAAAAATAGCCAAAATATGTATTTTTTTCAAAAAGAGTTCAAAGTATGTAAAAAAATATTTTCTATTCGAAAAAATATTTTAAATAGCCCTGGCAATTACATTCAAGTTATACACGATATTGAATTGATAGTAATTTTATAATTTTTCAATACCGATGATGCAATAAAAAGTTAAGTATCTGCAATTTGAAATAATACAAGGTGTAGAATAGAGAAATCAAATGTTTTATTCTGCGATATCTGCGGTATGATTTAAAGGCCATGCACATGATAAGTCTTGTACTTATTAGCCATTTTTTATCCCTCCCTCCCCTTATGTCAAACTCAGCCACAAACATTTTGACTCCCCCTTCCTCTCAAACGTCACGTCACACTTGCCAAATGTATGTTTTTTAAAAATCACGTGTAATGATTCACAAATATTAATGAGTCATTGCAGAATAGTTTTGCTGACTCAAAAATAACAATAATCCTCGTTTCGGGAGAATTTTTCTTCAATGAAATTTGAATTTTTAATGTTTGGCTAGAATAACATAGAAAATGAAAATTTGAAAATTATCACGACCCAAGCATTGATGAAAAAAACTAGAATCTACATACGAAAATTCTGAAGATTTAAAAAAATTTTGGGCCCTGGAGCTTTGAATTCAAAAAATCAAGATAGATATTAATAGAAATACCATAAACTCTTTCAAATAGTGGAAATTTTGAAGAAATAATTAAAGCGAGAGAATTATATGGAAGAACAATTTTCTGAAAAATCTGAACAAATACATACAATCTCTAAATGTAAAAATTTTTGAGCATCAAATTATGAAGTGTATAAAGCCATGTACAAATGTAATAGAAAATGATGCAATAATTTGATAAACAACAAAAAAAATAAAAAACACAGTAGATCTTTAAAATACTAATAATCATGGAGTTGTAATTTCACAGAAATTTATAAAACAATCTACAAAATACTATAAATTTAAAAAAATTGCTGGAAAATCCTTTATAGTTTAAGAAGTATTAAAAAACACGTGAGAAATACTAGGAATCTTTTAATACCCAATAACTATGTAGAGATAATTTTCTTAAAAATTTATATAATCTCGAGTTCTAGAAAACGTTATTTTTAAAATATTTAAAAATATACAAAAAAAAGTACTGAGAATGCATAGAAAAGATACTATTTTTCTAATGAAGTAAAATAATCACAATCATTGAATTTTCAATACTGTATCATCACATTCTAGAAATCTAGAGCAATCTATAGAAATACTAGGAATCGAAAAAAATACTAAAAAATACAACAAAATTTTATAAATAATAAAAAAATAAATAACATAAGAAAGAGATCTTAAAAATATTAATAATCATGGAGACGCAATTTTCTCAGAAATCTATAAAAGTTCTAAAAATCTATCCAAGTTTGGAAATAAAGTACCGAATTTCAAAAATCTATAAAACTATCTGCAAAATACTAGAAATCTGAAAAAATTCCTAAAAATTTCTCACAATTTAATAAATACGAAAAAAAACATGTGAGAAATACTAAGAATCATTTTCTACTCAAAAAGTATCTAAAGATAATTTTTTTGAAAATTTATATAAATTCAAATCCTAGAACATGCAAGTATTAAAATACTTATAAATATACTTAAAAAAATACTGAGAATGCATAAAAAAGATAATGTTTTTTTAATGAATTAAAATAATCACAATCATTGAATTTTCAATACTATAGCATAACATTCAAGAAATCTATAGAGTTATCTGTAGAAATAATATAAATCTATAAAAATATTAGAAAATACACCAAAATTTTAAAAAACTAAAAAAATAAATAACACAAGGAAGAAATCTTCAAAATGATAACAATCATGGAGACGCGATTTTCTCACAAATCTATAAAAGCACGAAGAATCTATCTAAGTTTGGATTATAAAATACTGAATTCTATAAATCTATAAAACAATCTGCAAAATCCTAGAAATCCAAAAAAATTGAAATAAAATCATATCCAGTTTAATAAATACTAAAAAAAACATGTGAAAAATAATATGAATGGTTCAATGCTCAAAAACTAGTAAAGATAATTTTCTCAAAAATTGGAAAGTTGCATGAAAAAAAAAAAATCAAATTTGGCAACATATGTATCAATTATTTTCGAAAAAAAAAATCAATACGTATTTTTTTGTTTCTTTGAAAAATGATTATTTTAGAAGATATGTGAATTTTGAATTTTGTATACATAAATATACTAAGCATGCAAATGATGTCATATAGTTAGAATGACTTCACATCGTTATACTTTTCAAAACGATGTGTTTCCGTCAATTTTTAAGACGACTCGGAAGCTACTGTAGTGCAAGAGAGATGCATAGAATGAAAATTGAATGAGAGAAAGAAGGACAAAAAGACGTCTTTCGTGTCGTTTTAAGATATGACAAAAAGAAAAAATACGTGTTTGATATTTTTTGATAAACTTAACGATATCAGCAATAAAAAAAATTGATGCGACTTCCCAATTTATATGATTTTAAATCTAAAAATAAATTCTCAATTTTACCAACTAAATTTTTTTAAACTATGAATTAGTCACTGAGCATTCTATAAATTTTATTAATTGGTTTGATTCATTCATATAAATATCGATTAATGATATATAAATTCAATTTAAAATTTTGCAGAGCCAGAATGGGCATCGTACAATATAGGCATATTTGTATGCACGAGGTGCGCCGGAGTACACCGTTCGATGGGGGCGCACATTTCCAAAGTAAAGCACCTCAAACTCGACAAATGGGAGGATTCGCAGGTCTCGAGGATCCGCCAAGTTGGCAACATTCTCGCTCGCACTCAATACGAGCTCTGCGTGCCTCCCTGCTATCGTCGACCTACCCCTGACACACCCCAGTAAGTTATAGCAATTTACATTTTTTTTCTTTCTTATTCTATCATGATCAATCACATTTCAAATCTATATAACTTCATTAAATATTAGTATAATCTTTTATATCAAAGAAATGAAATTCCAAGAAACATCAACAATCGCTCGAACAAGTATTTTGTTCTGAAAATTCTTTACAACTTAAACAAGTATTTATTGAAAAATTGAACTCGGAAAATTCGTTGAGCAATAATCTGACAAGCCTGCATTAATGTGATTATTGATAAAATGAGATATTTCAATGTTGCGTTGGAAGGAAAAGAGTCAATTGTTAATGGATAATGTGGAATTGCAGAGTATTAGTAGAACAATGGATTAGGGCGAAATACGAGAGGGAAGAGTTCAGCCATACGGAAAGGCAGAACCATTATATCTCGGGCTATATGGAGGGATTTCTCATGAAACGTGGCAAGGAAGACGCGCGGTATCATCCTCGAAAGTTCGTTCTTAACGAAACCGACGACACTCTCAAATACTATGTCAAAGAGAACAAGGTAGTATTTCAACAGTGCATCTTCGATAATTCTACATTTGCACTTGTTTTCATTGTATTTTTAGTTATCTTAACTCGATAAGTAAATCTCAGAATACAGTAAATTGAATCAAGTTCAAGTAATTGGAATCGATTGTTTTCATTCTAATTGTGTATGACCTGAACTTGAGAAATACAGTGATTGACTTATTAATTAACTTGCTGAAATAATTGAAATGACGAAATTCATCTTTGTACGAAAAAATTACTGTGAAAAAGAAAGGAAGGATTTATTCGTGGTTGAGGTGTATGAAAAAATTGAAGGATCCGAAGGCCGTGCTGAGGTTATCGGAGCTGAATGTGGCGTTCGCGCCGGCAAAAACGGGCAAGCAAAACAGCCTGCAAATCTCGCTGATGAACAAAGAGGGTACGACGAGGCACATCTACGTTTACCACGAGGAGGCCGAGGTCGTGACCAACTGGTACTTGGCGATACGGTGCGCAAAGCTACACTGGCTCCAGGTACTTAACATTCGTTTTCAACTGGCAGTCATTATTATTTACATTCATCGTTATATAGTTAGGGATGTGCGGTGTGTGTCCCAAATTTTTCGGGATCCCCAAAAGTACGGGAATCGTCAAAAGTTCAAGAATCCTGAAAAGTCCAGGAATTCCAAAAATGTCGGGAATCTTAAAAAGTTTTGAAACCCCGAAAAATTTGTGAATTAAAAAATGATCGGGAATCCCCAATAATCTTAATCTGGTATTACGAAAAGTTCGAAAATCTAGTGAAAGTCCAAGATTCGGAAAAGTTCAAAAAATTGTAGAGCATTCAGAAAACTCCGAAACTCGGAGTCCAAAAAAAAACCTTGAAAAATTAGGTTATTTGAAAAATTTAGGAATTCTGCCGAAATACGAGGTCTAAATAAGTTAGAATATGTCAAAATTATTTAATTTTTCCATGTCATGTAGGAGTTGACAAATATTGTAAATCCTGTAAAATTTAGGATCCTGAAAGATGAAAACTTGAAGAGTGATTTCTTTTTGAAATAGCATAGTTGTTATTGTTTAAACATTGACTCATGCTAATTTTATTATTTTCAAATTTTTAAAATCTTTGTTTTCATTGCATTTTTTGCAGTCTAAAATTTCCCAGGATTTTATCTTGATATTTTGAATAAAAATTCGAATTAAAAATTTTAAAAATCACAATGAACAGTCAATTATCAATTGTCAATAAACAAAATTGAAAATTAATTAAAAATTCGAAAAATTGAATTAAGAAGTTTCAAAATACAAATATTTCAAAAGTTCTGTTTTTCGGAAGTGTCACCATTTCAAGAATTTTCCAAGTTTTTATTTTGAATTTTAAATTTACATCGAAATTCAAGATTTTAAAAATAAAAATTGAAAATGAATGAATAATTAAAAATTGGAGAAAATTATGAATATAACAAAAACTTTAAATTAAAAAAAATCAAATTTAAAAGTTTCAGAGATCAAAAAATTTTCAATGTTTTTAGATTTTCATAAATTTTAATACTCTATAAATCTTTCGAAATTTCAAAATCGTTGAAAATAACTGACAAATTAATGTATTTAAGATTGAAAATATCTGGAAATTTTAAAAATCTATAAATTCACGAATATTTTTCAAACTTTTCATGAATGTTACAAATGTCAAAATGTCATAAACGGCATTAAAACTTTGTAAAGTTAATTATTTTTGAGATAGCATAGTTGTTGTTTAAGCATTGACTTATGTTAATTTTCTTATTTTTAAATTTTGAAAATTTTTGTCTCCATTGCATTCTATGCAATCTAAAATTTCTCAAGTTTTTATTTTGATATTTTCAATGAAAATTTGAATTAAAAATTTGAAAAATCACAAATAACACTTCATTATCAATTGTTAACAAAAAAAGTTGAAAATTCATTAAATATTCGAAAAATCAAATTTGAAAGTTTCAGAATCCAAACATTTCAAAAGTTCTTTGTTTATCGAAAATTTTATCATTTTAAGAATTTTTCAAGTTTTTATTCTGAATTTCAAATTCACATCGAAGTTCAAAATTTTAAGAACTAAAATCGAAAATGAATAAATAAATAAAAATTGGAGAAAGTTATAAATTTATAAACAATTTTAAACTGAGAAAAATCTAATTTTAAAGTTTCAGAAATCCAAAAATTTTCAAAGTTTTTAGATTTTCATAAATTTTAATACTCTAAAAATCTTTCAAAATTTTAAAATCGTTGAAAATTACTGACAGATTTAATGTACTTCAGATTGAAAATATCTGGAAACTTTGAAAATTTTTTAATCCACGAAAATTTTTCAAGCTTTTTATGAATGGTTAATTACTTTTTAGATAGCATAGTTGTTATTGTTTAAGCATTGACTCATGCTAATTTTCCTATTTTTAAATTTTGAAAATCTTTGTCTTCATTGCATTATATGCAATCTAAAATTTCCTAAGTTTATATTTTGATATTTTCAATGAAAATTTGAATTTAAATTTTGAAAAATTATAATTAACAGTTGATTATCAATTATCAATAAAAAAATTGGAAATTCATGAAAAAATCGAAAAATCAAATTCGGAAGTTCTAAAATCGAAATATTGAAAAAGTTCTTTGTTTTTGGAAAATTTTATCATTTTAAGAATTTTTCTAATTTTTTATTCTGAATTTTAAATTCACATTGGAATTCAAGATTTTAAAAATAAAAATCAAAAATGAATTAATGATTGATAATTGAAGAAAATTATAAAAAGTATTAAAAATTTTCAATTGAGAAAAATCAAGTTCGAAAGTTCCAGAAACCCAAAAATTTTCAAAGTTTTTAAATTTTCATAAGTTTTAATATTCTATAAATCTTTCGACATTTCAAAATCGTGGGAAATTACTGACATATTTAATTTACTTCAGATTGAAAATATCTGGAAATTTTGAACATTTTCTAATTCACGAACATTTTTCAAACTTTTTATGAATTTTAAAAATTTCAAAATGTCATAAAAGACATTAAAACTTTGAAGAGATAATTATTTTTGAGATAGCATAGTTTTTATTGTTCAAGCATTGACTTACGCTAATTTTCTTATTATTTAATTTTAAAAATCTTTGTCTTCATTGCATTGGTGAAAGTTTTTTGTCTTGGACACTCAAAGCGTTTTTTTAATGCCAGCGCGTGGCACTAAATCACGCTTTTAAGGCCTTAAACATGATAAATTCTGCTTGCGCCTGTGATCAATCGTCGATTTAATAGGTTCAGACAATTTTTCGGCTCGTCTTCGCCTCGCCTTATAAACCTCGTCTTCGCTTGAATTGACTTCTTGCTCCCAGGCACCAAAATAGTATTTTTTATATCTTAGTAAAGATTAAATAAAATTTTTGTCTGAAATGTAGATATCATTAATTCAGATTTACAATGTAGTAAGGTTTTTGAAACAATATTATAGCTACCAATATGGCAATTTTACAATACTCCAAAATATACTGGTAAAAATTTAATTCCTTATTAACTTTTTTTACAATGTTCTTAAAAAAATAAGTGAAATTCTATTTATACTGCATCTTTTTTTATCATACTGTTTTTGATCATTGCAGTTAATTAATTTCAAAAAACGAAGAATTTCAGAACATTGTCATTAATTAAGTAATCAAAAGTAAATCAAGTAATTAACTAATTTCAATTTTACCCAAACGTTAAAGAAAAAGTAAGTACGTGATTGAAGCTTTTTTTGATCCCGAACCTTCTTGGGATCACGAAATATCACAGAATTCCCGAAAAAATTCGGTATTCCGCACACCATTATATATAGCCAAATTCAATAATTGTGTAGGTGGCGTACCCGGGGGCGAGCGAGGCAGAGCTGCAGGCGGAGCTGACAAGGGACTTTTCAAAGGAAGGCTATTTATGGAAAACTGGCCCGAGGGTGACGGACTGCTACAGGAAGCGGTGGTTCACGCTGGACGGGCGCAAGTTGATGTACCACGAAGAGCCGATGGACGCGTACCCGAAGGGTGAGATATTCATTGGGCACGCGGCGCAGGGCTACGGGGTCCGGCTGGGCCTACCGCCCGGGGCCAAGAATCATCATCAGGGCTTCCCTTTCACCCTCGAGACCCCGGATCGCGCGTACCTCCTCTCCGCCCCCACCGACGACGACCGACACCAATGGATCGCCCTCATCAACAACATCCTTGACAAAACCCTCACCCCCCACGAAACTAATGGTAATTGCACCCAACTGACGCGATGAATGGTAAAATATCGCGACATGCTCTTGTATCCCTGATTTTGATTTTCAGTGGCAGCGCGGATAGCGAGGAAACGCACCAGCAGCGGATCAATAAGCATCTTTTCATCCAGCAGGTAGCACATGTCGATTGCGGGCCAACTTGTTAAATTATCATCATGAGTATCATTACAAGACCTGCCTGAACGGCGAGAAAAATAGCTGTCATACGTACGTGCTAATTTTTCATTGTAATCAATGATAATATTGATGATTATGATGACGTATCGCGTATAAGTGAACGATGAATGCATTTATAATATCGACGAATCATGGTTGTCCCTGATGATTTTTGTACAGTCAATATATATTGTCGGTATTAATCATAGCTAAAATCACATGGAATAGAAAATTATTTTGACTGGATTATTCGTGTATTCGTCATTTACTTGTGCCTCGTTAATGGCATCTTGTGCTTACAACTTTGGGTTACATTTCCTTCAAATTTATTAATTATAATTTCAAAGTTAGGAATAATCGCACTATTCGCGAATTCTCGGGTTTACAGTTTTGTTGTTTATCAATTACTATCAATTTGAATAAACCTTGAATCATGTATTTTTGAGTCATCATCAGATGGCTTTTCTGACTTTTATTGTTTGAAATGAGTTGAAATTGAATGAACTAGGGATTTTCAACGAATCAAGTTTCATAAAAATTTGTTTGCACGAGGTGTCCTCATTAATGAATAAAAAAAACCGAAATAAAAGATTTAATAAGAAATTTGTGAAACCTTGAAGGATTTTTCAACATGTTACAAAGGATGATACTGAAGAAGCGTAAACAGCTCAAAATATGTATCAATCCTCGTATTGTAAAATTTAGCGACAAATTAATCGAGAGTGTAAATGAATATAAGAGTTTCGACTTTTATACGTTGTATAGTTGATTTATGCGTCGACGTCGTCAGTGCCAGAATCATTGATTTTATACGACTTTTTACCTGTAAAATGATTTTATACATAATAAAAATAAACAACGAAAATACTTTGAGTTTTATGCATGTTTACTGCCAGATTTAGCTTTTTTTTACGTAATATTTTACATTGACATGGAAATTCCTGACATTTTTCCATGGGACGAATGTTATAAATGTTATATAACATTTAAATGTCCATGACGAACTTATAGATATGTATATTTTTTCATAAGTATGTACTTGTGTAGTACTTTGAATATTCAACTTCAATAGTTATTAAAAAAATATTCAAATTCATATTATTATTTGAAACTTATATGACACTTGTATGATCGCGACTTTGCTATGTGCACGGCTTCTAATTGTGCAATAGAAAATAAAAAATTCAATACAGCTTATTAGGTAGTTGATGGATTGCTGCTGCTGGGCAAGCTCTTCAAGTAGCATAGAATATTGAGCCAGAGAAAGGCCGCAACGCTGACGTACAAAACCCGCAAGCTCGGTGGCACGAAAATAAAGTTGACGCATTGAACCGGGATCCAGTACATGCACGAAGTTGCAAAAGTTTTTCCCAACTTGTCCTTGCACTCTTCCAACAAGTCGCTTTTGCTCTCCATCACGCTCATGCCTTGTTAAGCAATCATTACAGAAATGTCATTATTTTAATTATTATTTCCATTGGATTGAGTATCCAAGTACCAAAAGTTCTTTTATCCATAAAAAACAAACTCACTGATGAAAAACAGGACGAGCAACGGTGGCGTCAACACAAACTGATCGGCCAATAATTTTTTCAATATTGTTCTCGGAGTCAAGCCTGAGTATAACGAGTCCAGCCACTTATACCTTTTGAAAAACGATTAGTTGTAATAATAACAAGGTATACGTTGTTGAATATATGGATTATTGCTGGATACCAAAAGTGCAAAGTGGGCCCAGCTAAAAAACAGCCGAAGACAGCGTATCGCTTGAGCTGGGCCCAGTTGTAGCTACTGGCCCCACCCTCCAAACAAGGCCCTTTCGTGTCATGATCCAGTCCACAATAGTCGTTTATCTCGTGCAATCGTTTCATTAAGTTACTTTCACTGATGCTGACATTCCGGAGGTCAACAAATGATGTCCTCTGTGATATATATAGTAAAAAACAACGAAAATGAAAATGAAAAGAATGAAAGTAATTGCTGGAAAATGCTGCAAGAGATTAATGAATGTAGGACTTACTACTGACGCTGATTGAGAGTAAGTAAGAGCGCGAGTAGAGGCTGATGCAGGATTGTAAGTTTGCCGGAGAAACTCGGCGGCGACGTAAAATGAACCGTAAGTGAGAGAATTGAAGAGCAACGGTCTCATGTTTTTGTCCTTTTTCAAAAAAGCACTGGAATTTGGACTGTTTTCGACAGCTCGACAAGAGTTTGAGTACAACAAGTGATGACGAGCTTGCTGGTTCCCCTGTATAAAACTAATTGAATCATTTAAGGTCAATTTGAAGCAATCAGTGCACGAGCGAGCTCATGTTCTCGCACTTGAACTCTATATCTATGACACTAGACAACTCGACACTATTTTCTTTTATTTTTCACATCGCAACATTAACCTTGTACGTGTTTTATTGGCAACATAAATCAGTACACCTTTGTTTTTTATATACAATGATCAACATGCAATGGAAAATGATCATCATTTCTTATTATTGTAGTCGTCATCGAGGACGTAGTTTTCTGCAGTCTGTGAAAATATCCAGTCCTTCCAATCTAAGTTGCAGTCGTTTGTCGCCGTCGCTGCGACGTCTACTTGCATTGTCACTTCGTGGAATATTTCGTTTCTTGATATCTATATTTACATCAGATTACGTCATTATTAATTTATTATTATTGTTAGTCATGTATTATAACAATGAAAAATACCTCCTGAAACATGAGCTTCTCAAACATTTTGATGCTTTTCGTGTTGTCGAGGTTAATTTTAACCTGATATCTCGAAACCTTCAATGCCTCGATACCTGTATTTATCATTAAATGGGATTATTAATTTATTATACATTTTTTTGAATTCGTACACAGAATAATCAAGGACGGATTTACCGAACAGGCAAATAAGGTAGATGATTAAATCCCTAAGGTGGCACCCTTGCGAAAAAAACGGTCAAATTTGACCGTTGACGCTCAAGTTGACCGTCATTTCGTAATGCTCAATTGACCATCAACGGTCAAATTGAGCGTCAACGGTCAATTTAAGCGCCAACAGTCGAATTGAGAGTTGACGGTCAAATTGACCGTTCGACAGTGCGATATTATATTTTTTATAAAAAAAAAATTGCGATTAAAAAAATTTTTTTTGATTGATGATGTATACTTTTTGTAGTATAATAATATATACCACTTATAAATAGGAAACTGTTACCTAGCAAATTGACATAACCAGTAGATGAACTCTCACTCTTTGTGTTACTAACCTAGCTACCTAACCATTACTCTATCGAACGCGTATACCTATTGCTAATGAAAATGAAAAAGGCAAGTTTAAGAGGAGCTTCGTACAGATGCAAATATTTTAACAAAAATTACACTAACAATGGCTTGAAAAATTAATAGTTTTTGTTAAGAAAAACCTTAAGAACTCCAAAAAGGTTTTAATTGGAAAACCTGTAACTTTAGTAACTGTGATTTTCATAAAAAATCTCCAAATCTTTATAAAATAACTCCGATTTTATAGAAACTTTTACAAAAATGACAGTTTTATAGGCCTTGCAAAATTTTTGCAAGAATTACTTCAAACTTTCTTTGAAATCAAACTTAAAAAAATTTTACATAAGAAACATTTCTATAATTAAAAACTTTTAAATTTTACTTGAAACAATTTTTAGTATATATACATATCAAATTAAAAAATAGTTTTTGAGAATGTTTTTTACTAGTATATATAATTATATAATACGCGTTTTATTTTCGAAGCATATTTTTTAAGACCCGGAAAACCAGACCTGGAATTCCAGATTCGTTCAAATACATGGGATTCTAGAAATGTTTCCAGACCGAATCAATGTTTGATCAAAAATCTGGGCATGTCTTAGAAAATTTTCAGTACATCCCAGAATGAATCAAACCTAGATCAAAATTAGCTCAATCACATCGACCTGATATTGATCAAAGTTCTGGTCAAAATCTTTGTTACATTTTTGAACGCATTTTGGGATTTTCTGCGTCGTGATTTCGTGAACAGATTGTACACATTGAGCACTTCTCTCTCGCAGGAACCAAAAACAACCCACGTGTAGTATATATGCCGCGCTCAACTTATACTACTGTCGACTCAGCTTGTCGTAATACTTCAGAAGTCGTATTGGGCGCCTGTACCCAGAAGCCTTTTTAAAGACAAATTATATCACTCTAATGGCATAGTTCCCCTGATGCATATAATGTCACTTCTGATGGTAAAGTTTAGCTAAGCGCCTAAATTGGGCGTGTGGTGACTTTATACGTTGACTAATTGGCATGAACGACTAATAAAAATTATATTATCCTACATAATAATGAAGTAATTTTTTTAATGAAATTTTGATCGGATTAAGTA
>JAPYZL010172460.1:462-15127 GCA_030522825.1 Platygaster orseoliae
GAGAACGCATAATTATCATATTTCATGATTTATAAAACATCCAAACCAAATTTTTATGCTCAGTCGTGACTGCGGTTTAGTTTTTTCTAGGAAAAAAAATGTTTCAGTGGTGTAGGGGGGGGGGCAACTGCCCCCCCTGTCCCCCTTGCGTACGCCCTTGGATAGAACTATTCCAAAATTTATAGATTAATAGTAGTTCAAAAATGCTTGAGGTTGAAAAAATTTAAGATTTATGGAAATTTGAAGCGCTCTAAAAATTCGAAAAAAAAAATAGTCGACAAAATTTATTGATAAGTACACTGAAAGAAGAAATGTTAACTATTAACATATGTATTTTCGGATATGGCGAAATAGATATATATTTGCCCCAAATGTATAACACTTTTGATCAAATATAATTTGGTAACTGTCAAAAAATTATATTTATTTAAAAGTGTCATACGTTTGGGGCAAATATATATCTATTTCGCCATAGAAGTTACGAAAATAAAGATGTTTAGACAAATTCAGCAGTTATACTTCAAAAATTTTAGTTACTCCAAAAGTTACATCAAGATTTGAAAAATGTCGAAAATATCGGAGATTGAAAGAACTTCAATATTGTAAAAATTTCCTTACTTTTATGAATTTTCTTTATAATCTTCAATGATAACTAAAATTCCGGAATTTCGTTACATTAACAACATTTTGCAAATGATAGGACTTTCGCAAATTTCATAAATTATCAATAGGTGGAAAATGCTCCGAGTTGGAAAATTTGGCGATTTTTAAAAATTTTAAGCGTTCTGAAAATTTGCAACAAAAAATTATCGACAAAATTGATGGATAAGTATATTAAAATTGAGAAATTATGAAAATAAAGATGTTTTGACAGTTTCAGTAATTTTATTCCAAAAATTTAAATTATTTCGAACACCCCATAAAAATTTTTAAATAATTGAGAATTTTGGATATTGCAAGAATTTCAATATTGTAAAAATTTACTCATTTTTATGAATATCATTCATGTTCTTCAATAATTACTAAAATTCAGAAATTTCATCACGTTTGGAGTATTTTTTAAATGATAGAACTTTCACAAAATTCATAAATAATTAATAGTTTGAAAATACTTGGAGTTGAAAAATTTTACGATTTATAGAGATTTTAATCCTTCTAAAAATTCGAGATGAAAAATGTTCGACAAAATGTAATGATAATTATATACAAATTTAGAAATTACGAAGATGAAGATATTTCGACAATTTCAGCAATTTTACTTCGAAAATTTCAGTTATTCTGAAGATTCTGTTAAAATCTGAAAAATGTTGAAAATTTTTGAGATGTTCACCGTTTTTTATATGGACCAAAAACGACAATTTCAATCCAACAGAAATCGCTAATCTATATTAATAAAGTATCACGCAAAGCACAAAAGATTTTCTAATAATATATTTTGAAAATCAAATTAACAATTAGCATTCTCAACTATAACGATTACATATTGTACTATCAAGCTTTAAATTATAAATTTATATTATTATTAATTATTATTCTTAACTTATATTATCATTGATTATTAATAATTTATATTATTATACTATCAAGCAAAAAATCCTTACATCAGTTATTTAAATATTGACATCTCTGCTAAATTTTAGTTTCTCGCAGCTAAAACAAATTTCGAATGTTTCCTGAAAAATTTTCCGCCTTAGGCAGCTGCCTAATTTGCCTTTTCAGTAATCTAGCCTTGTATATCCATGAAATATCAGAAAATGAAAAAAAGTGAAAATTCACCATAATGGAAATATAGTAAAACAATTTTCATTTTGTTCTGAAAGTGCATAAGATTAGAAGAAATTCAATGTAAATCCACTATTTTCAAACACCAACTCCCCGTCCCTAAAAAATATTTCCTGACCAAGCCCTCAACTTTAATTTTAATTATCACTAATAAAAAACTCTCAACCTTCACTCTGACAAAAATCAACATAAAAACTTTCAATTTTGTTAAAAATACTTTATTAAGCATACAACAAACTCAAAACCAATTTTTTCAGATGCCACGAATGTTGACGTTTGAAACAATATCACAATCTGTTTACGTCAATGTTTTGACGGGAGAAAGGATCATTTTACGGGTCATTGACCAAAGGTCATTGTTGCCTCGATCATAAAAAAGAGTTATCGACATTCCAAAGAGCATAAAAACAAAAGTGAATGCCGTTGCGAGCCGAGAGGAAAAGGGAAATCAACCAAATATCAAATCATTAGGCCACTAATGACATCAGGAAACGCCAGGTTATGGTGGGGGTGGAGCAGGAAATTGTCAAAACAACGTCGCGTCAAACGAAACTGACATTTCAATGTTTCCCTCGAGATTCTCGAGAAATGAGCTGAAACAACGATTGTTTGTGGAAGAGCGATTTTCGAGGATGGCTCACCCGAAATCGTCGTCCATCGATTTGAAGAAATATTTGAAGTTTGGACGATTGAGGACATTTTTGAAGTCGGCAAGGGTCACTCGTTCGGGCGAGATGGCGATTTTCACTAAATAGGGGGTGTCTTCCTCGTCCAAATGATAAATGACGCGAGTTTCAGCGGCCATATTTCGATTTTGCGTTATTTCGCGAAGATTAACATAATAGGCGAAGCTCGAAGCTGGAAAAAAAGCACGAACTAGAGAGAGGAAAGCGGGCGATAGGGCGACAAGACAATGTCAAACAATGTCAAAGGCAATATTGAATATGGCGTCGCTGGCGCGAGTGAGCGCGCGTCTTCGTCGGCTCCTTCGGCCGTTTCCGGCTGGTTATTGTTTATTATTTTTTATTATACCTACAAGCAAACTTGTAAATGACTCCTGAGAATAATTTTATGTGAATTAATAGGAAGAATATTGATAGTAGAAAAATAAAAATACAATGTTTATTGTTAACTAAAAACTGTTGCGCGCTGATTAAACACGTATTTATTTCGCCAAAAAAAGGCAATTATTAGGTGAATTTCAATTCCGAAAATTATAAATTACAAAATCCATTGTCCAGAGTCAAATATTTCATTGAAATGAACCAAAACGCAATGAAATTCAATTTAATAAAATATTAAAATTTAAATTTGAGCGTTAAAAATGGCCACTACCAATAAAACAAAATGGCCACACCTAGAGATTCTCAAAATAGAGAGATTGGCCACTGTGTCTACAAGCTCTGATTGGTTCGGACTGGAACAGACTGGAAAATGGCCGTCCCAATGTTTTTGACATTGTGCGATACCTAACTTAACGTGACAGCACTTGTGTCATTGTAGTAGTTCACGCATGCACGTAACACTCTTACAGTCCGCCATTTTCCAGTTTGTGGCCAGTCTCTCTATTTTAAGGGTCTCTCGGGGTCTTACGTTGTTGTGCAAAAAAACGCGAAAAGAACAAATGCAGGGCTGCATTTGTGCGAAAAAAAACAAATGATACGGCTGCATCAGCAGCCGTATCGCGCAGTATCGCGGACGACATGTCGGCATTTAAGTCGTATGCCGACATTGCCGACATATGCCGATGTCGGCGACGATCACATATGCCGATGTCGGCGACGATCAAAATGACGGCGCGGAAATTCCTCAAAACGACGTCGGCATATGAGTCGGCTTTCATGTCGTCATGGTTGGTAGGGTTGTATATAAAAAGCATATACGCACGCTATAGAATTCTAGTATTCAAATAAAAGGTTTTTTTAAGGTAGTACTGCCGCGGTCGGATTACATGAAGTAGGCGCTAGTCGAAATTTTCAGTACCCACGTTCACACGAAAGATGTTAGCCAGTATTATTGGCAACGTTGCATGTTTTGTCTCACTCTACTTGCACGCCGACCTCTCTCTCTACTGGCCACATGGATCGGGTGGCGGACAAAACTCCCCTCCATCACAATCACAAAATCCAATATGGCGGCCGCGGGATATTTGAAATTTACATTGGCTACATATGAGAATTTCAAATTTCCCGCGGCCGCCATATTGGATTTCGTGATTGTGATGGAGGAGTTTTGTCCGCGCCAGTATCACATATATATGTTTACGCAACGTTGCCAAATCTACTGCACAATATGTATCAATTGTCTTGTCCACTTGATGTATATAACATTTTTTTTCCGACGAACGAAATAGTGGATCATCCTAAAATTTTGCGAAGATACGAATAGCATATGAACGTGTTTTTCATAATTTTCTGTCAGTTACTTTTTATTATATTCAGTAAAATGATCTCACTCCCATAAGAGTACATGTAAAAGTAATTTATTTATAGTTCCCGTTTCAAGTAATAAAATGATTTGAAATTTCGTACAAAATTTTTTCGAAATATTTTGCATGTTTTTGCGAAGTTTCATCAAAATCTGTCAGTTTATTCTATCGCGGCAGTACTACCTTAATTCTGTTTATTTATAATTATTTCATACCATATTCCGCCTATATCAGTTATCTACTAGATTCAGGTATACCAACCTATATCTAGTGACTTTTGTGTTTGTTAACATATATACCTATATATATAACCGTGTTATTGTAAATAGACTAAATATTGTTATTTCGTTTTTTAAGATTTACAGTTTTTAAAACAGCGATAATCGTTATTTAATGAAATATTACGATTTTATGAAAATGAAGCTTCAATTTACAAACTCTGGCATTAAACCTACTATTATTTTTTTTAATTTCACTTAGCTTGGCTGGGGGAATGACAAAGCAAATTGTTAATGAAAGTGCAAAACGCCAAGTCAGATTGTGAGCATCTGCGCGTCGTTGACTGAAAACATTTTCCAGTGTTTTTCACTCGTCTGAAAATCGCGGTATGGATGGAAAACGTTCCATAAAAATGGTGAGATTTCCCACGTGTGTTTGTCACAACAAAATATACTTCTGCTAGCTGTCAAAATAGAAAGTTTTTTACATTTCATGGGTAGCCTTTTTCCATTGTATGACAGCGATAAATATATGTCATCACTCTTTTGGAAGCACAAATTTTTTTTGACAGATTATTTTTATTGCCTTTTTTGTTAACTTTTGCATATGTTTTGTAATGTCAAGGAATTTATGATTGATTACATATTTAGACTTTGGAATTTGACATTAAATTAACTGTCATTAGATTAATTTTTTCATTAAACTTCTATTTTAATGTTTATAATTTGATTTTTTATTATTCACAAATAATGTATATTTATTGAAATTTGTGTACATTATAATAAACAATGTATTGATTTGAATTCGAATAATTGAAACATCATAGTTATGATTTTAATGTTTTAATTTAACATATAAAGTTAAATTTCAATGAAGTTTTTTACAATTCCTCTCTTAATTTTTTTTTATTATACTCAATCAATTACGAATGTAAAGAAACCAGTTTTTACATAAGTCAGTAAATTATTTCTAATGCAACAGATTAATAATTTTTTCATCGAAAGGTTTTCGAAAAGAGTTATTTCTAATTTTTATAAAGACAACATGAAGTTTTTCAATTATCTGTATTATTTCACAAATTTTTTTGATGGTATTTTACTTACCTATTCCATTTTTTTTCAAATTACCATAAATTTACTATATATTTATATTCATTTATTATTTTTATATTATATATTTTATTTTATTTTTATACCATATATTAATTTATTTGATACCATGTACATTTATTGAAATTTGTGTATATTATACTAAACAACGTATTGGGTTTAAATCAAATAATTTAAACATGAAAAGTTTGATTTGAACGTTAAACCTAATTTTCCATTTTCATTATATTTTAATAAAATTTGTTGCAACTTATTCTTTAATTTTTTTAAAAATTATTATACTAGTTCAATTACATATGTAAAGTAACCAGTTTTCACATATAAGTCTGTAACTTATTTTTAATGCAACAGATTAATAAATTTTGCATTGAAAGTTTTTTAAAAATAGGCATTTTTAACATGTATAGAGAAAACATGAAAAATTCTAGCTTTTTCGTTGCAAGGAAATATTCAAGGAATTTTTAAATTTTCTGTATTATTAAACAAATAATTTTTATTTTAATTGTTTTATACATTCCATTTTTTTTTCAAATTAACATAAATAATGTATAATTATTTAAATTTGTGTATATTATACTAAACAATTTTTTAAATTTAATTTAAATAATTTAAGTAATAAAAGTTTGATTTTAACGTTAAACCTAATTTTAACATTCAAATTTAAATTCCAATAACATTTTTTGCAATTAATTCTTCAATTTTTTTTAAAATTATTGTCACTAAATTATAAATGTAAGCTCAACAGTTTTTACATGAGTTTGTAACTTATTTTTAATGCAACAGATTAGTAATTTTTGTATGGAAAGTTTTTTGAAAATAGTTTATTCTAACTTTTATAGACATGAAAAATTCTAGTTTTTCGTTGCAAGAAAACACTCAAGGAATTTCTCAATTTTCTTTTTTATTTGACAAATTTTTTTAATAGTAATTGTGATATATTATATTCTTTTTTTTTTAAATCAACATAAATTATGTGTATTTATTTAAATTTGTGTATATTATGCTAAACAACGTATTGAATTCAAATCAAATAATTTTAACATGAAAATTATGATTTGCACGTTAAACTTAATTTTTCATTTTAATTATATATTAATAACATTTTTTGCAACTCATTCTTTCATTTTTTTAAAAATTATTATATTAGTTCAAGTACATATGTAAAGTAATCAGTTTTCACATAAGTCTGTAACTTATTTTTAATGCAACAGATTTATAATTTTAGCATTGAAAGTTTTTTAAAAATAGTTATTTTTCACTTTTATAGAGACAACATGAAAAATTCTAGCTTTTTCGTTGCAAGAAAATACTCAAGGAATTTTTTAAATATAAATAACTATTAATTTACATTGTTTATCTCTAAAATTGATTTGTGTAAATTTTCATAATAATTTATAATTGTATAAAGTATATATTTATCATATCGATAAATATAAATATAGTACTGGTATGATTCAATTATAATTTATTTATATATATATGCATTATTTAAACTTAATTTTTGTATTAACTTGTAATATTTTAACATAAGTTCAAGTTTATATTTTGCAGCTGAAGGATTTTCAATATTTTTGTAGATTTTTATTCCATCCTATAATATTATATGATCTCGATGATCTAGAAATCAAAGTTGTCAAAGGTTTGAATATTTTTATAGATTTACGAAAAAATAGTATCTATGCTATCTACGTAAAAAAATAATCTACACAGATATCAAGTATTTCATCGATTTTAAAAATTTGATGCTATAGCATTGAGTTTAAATTGAATATTCAAACTGTTTTTCATACAGATGATTAGTACTTCAAAGAAATTATAAATATTGACTAATTTTTAGTAGTTTTCACATTTTTTAAGTATGCACTATATTTCAATCAATTTTAAGTATTTTTATATATTCCTGAAATAATCGCATTTATATAAACTTTTCAAGTTTTGTAGATACCTTTTATTCTTATACTTTTGTACTATTTATAAGTTTTTGCATTGTTTTATTGAATTATTTCAAGTTGCTAGATAAACCTCTTCAGAATTTGAAGATTCATAGATTTTCAATTCCCTATAACATTTACTTCAATATGATTATATTCTTTTCTGAAATAAAAGTCTATAATTTAAAAGATACTAGAAATATCATCAATCGTAACTATTCAATCATGCAAATCACATTCCAGAGTCAACCAATAAAACAAAAATCTCATTCATTACACCAAGTACGTTTTCCTTATCAAAAAAAGTCAAAAACTATTCATCATCTTTTTAGGACCCTCTATCTCCAGGGCCTTGTCTTGACATAAGCGACGACGAACTTGTTTCCATATCAGTTCGCGATCTGAATCGGCAATTGAAACTTCGAGGGCTGTCTCGTGAAGAGATCACGCGTATGAAACAGCGTCGACGAACATTGAAAAATCGAGGCTACGCCGCAAGTTGTAGAATCAAGCGCATTGAGCAAAAAGATGATTTGGAATCTGAAAAATCATCCGAATTCAAGGACATGGAGTTGATGCAAGAGAACAACATGAAAATGCAAGAGGAAGTCAACATGTTCCACACCAAGTACCAAGCACTGAAAAAGTTTGCTGCTCAACACAAAATTCATATCCCACCAGAATTAGAAAACCTTTAAAAGTTGTATTTTACACATTTTGATATATCAATACTAAATGTAATTCCTACAATAAAATGGATTGAATGGAACCTAAAATTAATCTTTCTTCTCCAACTTCCTTGAACCAAAAATTGTACTACTTCTGCGAATGACCAAACGCGGCTATTGTAGAAAAGGTTTGAGAGATAGATACAAAAACAAAATCAAATAATTTTCACATTATTTTATTAATAACATGTAAGACACCCATAAACTGTAATTTATTTAGAATGGGCGGACGATTTCGAGTCACGCATCGATGCACTGCGCCTCCTCTTGATTTCTTCCGCGCGTTTGACCTTAGCTTCCTTTTGTCTCATAGCCAACAATTTGCTGTACTCAGTTTTCTGTTCCTTGACTGCCATACGGCGTTTCTTTTTCAAGGCGATCTTATGTCTCTTCCTCTGTAAATAAATAACATTTTTTTTTTAATATCCCATAATTTATAAAAATACTACCAATTATAAAATCAAAAATAGAAATATAAATAAATAAATTACCTGCAGAGTAACTGGAGTGATCAAGCGTTGAATTTTAGGGGCCTTGAAACGATCTTTCTTGCCTTCCTTTTGGATAGGGCGCTTGACAACGAATCGACGAACATCATCGTCCTTCGACAAGTTGAAAAGTTTCCTGATTTTGCTTGCTCTCTTAGGTCCTAATCGGCGGGGGATGTTGTTATCAGTAAGTCCGGGGATTTCCTGTAACAAAACAAACCACAACCTTAAGAAATATTCCTTAATTTGCCAGAGAATAATTTTTTCACATAAGAAAATTGTTTTGTTCGTACACTGAGAAAAAGAAAAGAATTACTTCAATTTCCCAAATTATAAACAATTTTCAATATTCCATTTTCAGTAATGTCTCAGTGCTTTAGCCACAGACACAAAAAAATGAAAATGGTAAGAGAAGTTTTGTGCAAGTTAAGAATTGCATTTTTACCTGTTCTCCCTTGCGGACAATGATAAGAGCCAAACAAGAAAGGTTCGAGTCTACGATGCAACCACGAACAGATTTACGTTTGCGCTCACCATCACGACGGGGCCTGTAGCAAGACTGGCCTTTCGAGAGCAGAAGTCGCACCAGAGCTGGTTTATGAAAGAAATAAAGGATTATGTTATTACAAATTGTATATAAACAATTTTATTTAACAATATACATTAAGTATTTTTAGCACTTTCATTTATAAATTTTTAATGAATTTACAAGTTTTTAAACTTTAGCTATTGATCATGATTCTAAAAAATACTCAGAATTGGGAAAAAGGTTTTCAAATATGAGAGTATGAATTTAATTTTTAAATTATTCATCAAAATTTGGATGATCACTAAAAACATTATAGATAATACAAAAAATTATAATTATTATTAGAGAAAAAATAGTTTTTATGTTCCAACATAAAAGTAGATATTAAAAATATTTAGCAAAGAAATTATTGAAATTATCTAATATTTAATTTCTGCAAAAGTTTTGTAAAAATATTGATTGTTCAAAAAAAAAAAAAAACATTACAAAATTAAATTAAATTTTACTACTGACAGAAACCTCAAATACAATTGTCTTTCTTTTTAACACTCAGTTTCTTATATTCATTTTAGGTATAATTCCACTTAACATTTATCAATATTTTATGAACAACAAAGTACATTTTTCATAAAAAATGTTATAGTAAGAAACATCGAAATTACATTATTTATGAAATTCTTTGCAATAATGAATGGTATTAGTAAATTTTATGTTGTAACGATCTAAAAAATATTAATAGAATAATATAAATTTTTAGAAAATGTGAAGTACTTATCGAAAATTTTGACCTTTGTATTTTAACCTATTAGAAACGTTTATTTTAACATTCTAGGTAACTAACCAAATATCAAACTAAAATCAAGTCTTTCAGTGATTGTTATTTATGTTATTGAATTAACAATAAATTTAATATTTTATCTGAATACAATATAATACAAATTCTGGAACTAATGTCAAGGTTATGAGCACAGAACATTTTTTTTGATTGGTAAATAGTGTTTTAAATATAAGCGTTACTTGAGTCATGAAAATACAAAAAATATTTATTTTTTAAATTGATTATGAAAAACTACTAATATTTTAACTATGTATTCCAATTTTTAACATAAAAAGCCTTTGGATGTTGCACATTAGACATTATAAATTTTGGAGAAAATCCTGTCATTTTAAAGTCTGTTTATTTAAAAAAAAATGATGCTTATATTTTTCTGTGAAGAAAAATTACAAATTCGTATAATTCTGGTTTTGTTTAGATTCTAAGTTGTAAAACAATATTTTAATGCAGTAAATTATGATGAAACCAAAATCTAGTTTTATAGTCAATATTAAAACTATGGAAGAAATATTGATTGCAAAAAATGAATCTATTTATTGAAAAATAGAGAAAAAGGTATGTCTTAAATGGATATTACTGAAAAATAATTTCTGATAATATAATTTTAATGAATAACAACATAAAAATTTAGAGTGTTCATACAGTTCCATGATAATTATTATAAAAAAAATATGCAATTTCATAAATCAGAAGTCGCATACAGTGTTACAGATTATACAAAAAAAGTTGAATATTTGAAACAAAATTGAAACTTATAAAGCATTTTTCGGTAAGAACAATAAACATTTCATAAATTTCACTCTGTGACAAAATATTTCTTATTTTTCTTTACTCTCAATTATCAAATAATATTTTAATACAGTTAACCAAGTTTGATATAAACCCAAGTGTTTCAAAGTCATCAAATCAATTGTAGAAAAATTATGACTTTCAATGAATATAGCCAAAAACACTAACATTTTTTATTATTATTTAACAAAATTGTTGACGGATATTACTGAAAATGATTTCCGACATAAACATTAAAATTTGACATTTTGATTAGTTCTAAGATAATTTTCATTAAAAAAATTTACCATTTCATTAATAAGATGTATATACTGCAGATTATATGAAAAATTAGAATAAAAAAAAAAAATCTATCAATTTTTTAAGCACTTTCGGTTAGAACAAAATATCGAGTAAAACTTATCCTGTGACAAAAAAATAACGATCCCCTTCCATTTTCTTTTTTTTTTCATTTTGAATTATAGATCAATATTTTAGAACAGTTATCCAAGTTCAATATAAAACCAAGTCTTTTAAAGGCATCAAATCTGTAATGGAAAAATAAAGATTGCATGACAAGAATCTTTACATTGTGGAAACAAGAAAAAAATACGACTTCATTGAATATTGCCAGAAACATTAACTTTTATTTTCTTTTCGCGTTTTTGTGACTTTGTTAGAATGAATTTTTATAATTACTTAGTAAAATTTTTGACAGATCTTTCTGAAAATAATAGAATGTTAATGAGTTATAACATAAAAATTAAACATTTTAATATAATTTTCATGAAAAAATATACCATTTCTTCAAGAGGGTAGGTATTTCAGCCGAATAAAAAAATTAAATTGGCAGCACGTTCGCGAAATTCAAATTTTGTTTTCAGGTGCTTTGATCATATATATCTATATATAACAAAATTTGAATTTTGCACACACGCTGGCAACTTGATTTTTTTTCGGCTGAAATACCTACCTTCTACCTTAATTAAAAGTTGCATGCATACATTGCAGATTATACAAATAAATTATAGCAAAATAAAATTCGATTAACTTTTTGAGCAGTATTTGGTTGGCACAACAAAATTTTTAGTAAATTTCTCCCTGTGACAAAAAATTATGATCCCCTTTACTTTTTTTTTCATTCTACATTGTTGGACAATACATTAGTACAGTAAACAAAGTTGAATATAAAACCACATCTATTACTGTAATTATATTTTTTATAATAAAATTATGAGTTGAATAATATTACTAAAATTATAAACATTTTTTTATAATACTCAGCAAAAGTGTTGACTGATATTATTGAAAATAATTTTGGATATTAATTGGATTTTAATGAGTTAGAAGAAAAAACTTGACATTTTGTTAATGTTAGTATACAAATTTGACGTTTCAAATAGTTTCAAGATAATTTTTTGGACTTACTGTTGGTGAGAACACCCTGTTTCATGGGGAAACCTTCCTTGTTGTTTCCTCCAGTAATGCGAAGTCGGTAACCCTTCCATTCACTGCCCAGAGCATCGGCATCGACCTCATTTCCCATACGCTTCTCGTAAAAGATCCTGAGTTTGTGCTCATCGTCGATTTGGAAGAGTTTTTGGCAACCCGTTGCCGGGTATGCAATATTCAACTACAATATCAACACACTTTATAAACACTTACGAACATTAAGGTTATGTCAACAATTCCACTTTCCACTGTAACATATACTTTTTCAAATTCTTAAAATACATTCTTGAAAAACTCCGCATTTTCAAAATGTAACTTTCACTTTAAAATTTGATTCAAAAAATATTTTTATCGCGAATTCAAGAAAAAAAACACTGCACTCGAGATTTTGGAACTCGAAACTTGAAGTCGTTCGGAAAAAAATATTTACGATAAAACGAAGAGGAATATTGGTACGAATCGATTCGCAAAACACTGCAAATTTGGGATTCAGTAAGAATTTTTAGCGGTTTTAGCGGATTAATTAGATTTTTAAGGATTTTACCTTCATTCTTGATACGTTATTCACGCGGCCATAAAAAAAAGGAAGAGAGACGCACAAAGACGCACGCTGTGTCCAGCTGTGATGAGAGTGGAAGGGAGAGGGGATACCAACAGCGCTATTGTGACGCGGGAAAATTTGTGAATTTGAAAAAAAAAACCGTTGTAATGTAATAAAATCACGTTATTTCGTTGAATTATGATACAGTTTCCAAAAATATAATTTATTCAAATCACACGAGATAGAAAAAAATTATTTGCACAGAATGTAGTGGATAATTATTATTTTATATTCATTATTTCAACTTGTTCACTCATGTTGGCAACACTGCTGATTGTGTACTCATCCTATTGCGCGCACCATTTGAGCACAATAAAAAAAAGCGTAAACGTTATTAAATCACGTAACTTCGTTGAATTATAATACTAATTTCTAAAAATATGATTTATTGAAATCGCACTGGAAAGAAAATAATTATTTGCACATAATATACTATTAATTTTTATTTATCAAATTCAATTTTCAAACATGTTGGCAGCACTGCTGATTGTGATACTCATTTTATTGTGAACGCGATCAGCTGATTTCGGCACGCAATTGCCCGGCATTTTTATCGGCGTTTTGTTTGGTTTTGTTCTTTGTTTTTCGTAAATCGAACACGTTTTCAAGTTCTTCATTCATAAAGTCATGAAAATATTGCGGTTATCGAAAGATGACTTGTTCCGGAAAGCGATTGACGAATATGATGTAGAAGAAGGGGAAAAAATCCTCAAAGAATATGACTTGGATTACGAAAAATCATGGTACGGAGGGTACGTGCCACTTCTTTATGCGTGCGAAACTTGTAAGTTAGAGTTCGCGACCCAAATAGTGAAAGCCGGCGGTTCTCTTTATACGTTAGAAGAAGATATCCTTTTGCCAACGGTTTTTCACGCCTTGGCAGCTTTCACGTCCGAACACTACGAGTCGTTGGAATTGGATATACTGTTGGAAGAAATTTTCAAAATTGAAGAATCAGATTGTTTGGTAAGTACACGCACGCACACACACAGGATGATGAAATCATTCTCCCACTCGTGTGTTTCACGGTACGATTATAATGACGCTATAACTGTACTTGTGCTGTAAAAATTTTTAAAAGAATTTTTTTTTTGCTTTTTATAAGAATTAGAAATGTTTTATAAGAATTGATTTTATAAAATTGACAAAATAAAAAAAAGCGATACTTTTCTAAAAAATTTCAATTTTTTTTTATGATAATTTTCGAGCCCCATACATTTCTTATAAATTGTAGATTTTTGTTAAAAGTCTTTGTATGTTATAAAAAATATAAAAAATTTTATTTGAAGAATATCAACATTAAAAATGAAGAACAACAGAAACTCTGTAAATATAGTCATTAACTAAAAATTTATAGAAAAAATGTTTTTGAAAAACTCTTTGAAAGAAAAAAAATTTCTAAGAAAACAAAATTTTTCATAAATTTTATACAGAAAAAAATTGTTATAACAAATAATTTCATCAGAATTTTTTTCAATATATAAAATTTTATATGAAGAACTTTTTTTAAAAGGTTTTTATAAGGTCGACCTTATAATAGTATATTAAATTACTAGGGCGATAAAATAATTTTTCACGACTGTGAGGATTGTGGTCCGAGGCGAAGCTAAAATTTATAATAATTCCAGTGGAAAAATGATTTTATATCCTAGTAATGTACAATATTTTATAGTATCCCTGGCGATCATTTCTTTGGAAATCTAGCGCTACCTTAAGTAGAAAATTTCTACTCAGTATGTCGACTTCAAAAGCACAAAATTAAAGTGCAGTCTCACAGATTAGGATATTAAAGTCT
>JAPYZL010172462.1:0-20438 GCA_030522825.1 Platygaster orseoliae
CACATCGGAACGCGGTGTGAATGATCGAGATGTTTTTAACGTCGCAATGCGATGTGCTTCACGAGCGAGCGCAGCGTGAATCACGCGCGGTGGTAACGTTAATCGATTCAGAGGTCAAATTTTGAGTTTTACGCGTCAATGACGCGTGAAAAACATCGCATTCCGGTGCGACGATTTCTCCGTGTAGTTTTCGAAAGTTATCGATAATAAACTTGCAGCAACTAGGAAAATAAAATTTTATATTTTTACAGGTAATTAACAAACGTTTCGTGGTTTTACACGTGGTTTTCATAGAATTAGTTTTTTAAAAAAATTCCCTGTGAATCATAAAATTCACGATTGTTCTCTCACTAAATTTTCAAAACTTATATAATAAAAAACTTCACAATCAGATATTTTTACTGATAACACTGTGCAACGAAATTTGACTTTGTCTTTGTTATTCCGAATTTTTTCAAGAAATATATAGTAACGTATCTCCTGTATCTACCTGCGAAATATTTTTGCGATCTTAAGACCTTTTTTTGGGTAATAAACAATTATGTTGAAAATTTGTAAAGCCGTCAATTTTCATCGTATTTCAAAAAATAAAAATTAATTTACGAGTTTCAGGATATGTGAATAGACTTTTTATTTTTTGAAATACGATAAAAATTGACTTTTTTACAAAATTTTCAACATAATTATTGATTACTCAAAAACGGGTCGTAGAATCAGAATAGTATATTTCTTCACTAGTGTTGAAAAGTTTTTTTGAACGAATCTGAGAGTTGCAACACGAGCCGAAGGCGAGCGTTGTAATCAGATGAGTTAAAAAAATTGTTCCACACTGCGTTGAATAAAAATATTTTACATTTCTTGAAAAAAATTCGGGATAGCAAAAATGTACTGCACAGTGTAACTAACGAACGTTTTGTTTTCGTCTGAAAATCGACAAATTTCGATATGCACTGTGCACGTTGTTTTAGTGGAATTCGTTCTGAAAAAAAATTCCCCTAGAATCCAAGAATTCACAATCATATTCTCTCTCTCTTTCTCTCTCTAAATTCTTAAAAGTTATTGACAATAAACTTGCATCAACTCAGAAAATAAAGGTTCAGATATTTTTACTGATATTTGTCAAATGTTTCGTTGTTTTTAAAAAAAAGTATCCAAATACGACATGTCATTTATTTTACAAGAAAATTTTCCTTTTTATACGTTTCTGAATTTCATGGAAACTCATCAAAAAACACTTCATTTTCCTTCAGTTTACTTATTGTTTGCTCCGAAGTTTATTTTTCGTTCATTACGTTGATGAAACAATAATATAGCGTGAAATGACTGAATAGATGTTTTTTTCGTTCTTTGATCTCCAAAAGGCCTTTCGTTCAATCTGAAATTTTTTAGAAATTGTAACTTGGTTATTACTTAACAATCAACGTCAGCTGAAATAGTTGTATGGAAAAGATGATCAAATTTAATGAGAAATCAAAGAAAAAAGTCATTCAATTTTTTCTGTGATATTATATTCAATTTAAATATTCTTTTTTCAAAAGAATCAGAAAAAAACTAACAAAATATCGTTTTACTTTTTTCTTCTAGTCAATAATAAACATCCTTGTCATTTACACTGACGAACTCAGAATTGCCGATTTCGAAGTCAAGAAGACAGACACGATACTGTCTTTATATGACCAGATTGATAGCGAAAAACAAAGTATCTGCGATTGCTGTTTGCTGTACAAGACAGATTAGCTTCAGCTGGATTCTGTAAAATCTTTTGATGACTACGGCTTCGTCAATAACGACGAACTGATATTCCATCCTCCAGGATTCTATTTTCTTGGAGAAAAAATGCGATTTGAACCAAAAACACAATCTGAATCTCGATAGAACCAGTCCAAATTTCGCGAACTTTCGAGAGTTTCTCTAGTCATGGACTTGTTCTTCTTTAATTTTGTTGGAAAAAAATTTTTTTTGTTGGCGTACGCATTGTTAAACTGTAAAAATGTGTCTATCGTCGTTATGAACAAAAATGATTATTGCCCGCCAATAAAATTATCGTTGTTACCATTTTTTCATCGAAGCGTTGTACCTATATGTGGAATTCCTTATTTTTAAAATTCAGAACAGCAAAACACACTCTGAATTCATAAATTGTAATTCACATTTAAAATCGAAGATAATAAAAAAAACTACGAAACAAATATTTACTGTTAGAAAAACAAAATTTCTTTTCAATTTTTAACTTTCGTTTCTTTTGACGTAATAAAAGTTTACGGTCTCAGATGAAAAAAAATCACATTACTTGGTAGCTTTAAAAAAATTTGTTATCATACAGTTTTCTGGGTCAAAATGAAAAAACAAGATTTCCATTAAGAATCTCGATAAGTGAGGTTCTAGTGTACAAAAATGTTCATATAACAAGATTAGACGTAATAATTTTATCTTCAAAGTATTTACAAATAGACACAAGAAAAAGAAGTTTAAAGTGATAAAGACTGAATTTAAAAGTGTAAAAATACTCGAAATCTTAATAAACTTCTTGTTTCGGAAAATTTTGACCCCAGTTTTATGATGAAACGTGGAAAAGTTTTTACGTCTTTTTATAATAGATTTGAACAACACCCAGAAAATTAATGTCTATTTCGAATTTCTCAAGTCAAGATATAAAAATGTGATTTTCATTATTCTCCTCCTACCAAAAATATGTTCTCAACTAGAATCTAACAATGACGTGTATCTTGCCCTCTCCTCTGTACTGATATCTAAGCTGAAGTCGGTTCTGTATTGTACGTGCTTCTTATTGCTTCTTGGGTACGGTTCAAGTACACAGAGTTCAGACTTGAGCGTTCAGACACATTACTAACGTGCAGCTGAAAAAACGTCGCTCCAAGAATTTTTATAAAGGTAAGTAAAAATAAACGAACAAATACTTATTTCATCGAATATCAAAGTAATATTATAGTCTAATAAAATTTATTTTTCCTACGTTTTGACCACGTGTGTATTGCATATAGTAATTTTACTATATGTACAAGTAAAAAAAAGATGACGTAACTTAGCAATTTCAGGTTGGTTCATTTACTCCACTTGATTTCATTTTCTCCATATGAGTGAGGTAAATGAAACTGAGTGGAGCAAATGAAACAACTGAAAGTCACTCAGTTCAGCCATATTTGACAGACGCCGAAATCGATATTTCGATGCACTCGTTGTATAGTATACTATTTAGAATGAAAAAATTCTGATTTTACAAGACCAAAGTTTGGACTGGGCATAAAATTTTTTTTCGAAAAATGATTTCATTTCAGCTTAAGTAGATGAAAGTTTAATTTTAGTATTGAATTGAAAATGTTGGTTATTATCAGGAATTCGACGGGATACAAAGATTAAAATGTTCGATTTTTCTATGAGTCATTGGCTGACGTTTCGTTATTTATCGACATATTTTGAAGGCATTTTCGCTGCAAATGAAAAATTTTCAGTAGGGATTTATTGAGTAGATAAAGTTTTCTTAGGAATTTATAGTTTTTAATATTTAACTCTATGGTTTGATAAATTTTTTCGAGTTTCGGCAATTTTCATATTACATAACTAATTGTGTGCAGAGTTGAGAATTTTTCATTATTGAAATTTTGTATTAATGTGTTTTTATCATAAAATTAATCGTTTTTATTTTCATTTCTGACCCTTCTGGTTTTTTTTTCATATTTTTTTAGTGTCGATAGAATTTGGAGAATTTTATGATTTTTTAAATAGATTTCTATATTATATTTTCATAATTCGATGTTTAGGAATTCAAGATTATGTAAGACTTTTTTTTAAAAAGATTTCTTGTATTTTTTTGGATTGATAAATATATTTCTAGAATTTAATGTTATATGGCAGAGTTTCAAAGACTTTTAGTATTCCTACAGGTTTTTGATGGAATAATATATGGATATCGAATATTTTATACACTTCGAGAATTCCTTTTTTTTTCGTGCTAATGAGATTTTGTAGTAAACTCTTGCATTTTTCTAGATTTTCAGTATTCCTATTAATTGCTCTAGAGATTTTTGAAACTTGATTCTAGGAAATAAAAAAAATCAAATATTTTATGTATCTAAACTGAAGGTATTTATTCAGTATTCATGCAATTTTTATTATATTCTATTATTTTGATTCATTTAAATGTAGATTTTTTATAATTCGTTGCTCCAGGATTCAATTTTTACTATTTTAGTAGGTTTTCATATTTTTTAATAATCCACTGAGTTTAAAAAATTTTCAAAATTATTATTTGCTTTGTTTCTCTAACTGAAAATTCATAATGAAAATTCTGTTAAAAAAAAAAATTCTCCCAAAACTAGGAATGTTATTATTTTCCAGTTAGTAAAATTAAAAAACCCAATTTTTTTAACTTTGAGAACATAAAACTATTTTTCATATTTGCTTTGCACTTTTTTTCTTATCTTTTTTTTTTATCGACTAACTCATTGTCATTATTTTCGCATATATATATATTTTTACTACTATTTTGAGCTTTTATTGCTCACTCGTTTTTTATTTCTATCAATTATATCTAAATTTCAGGATATTTCTTTGAATCGCCCCTCTGTCGACGTGACTAAAATATTACAAAGCATTTCAATCTATTTGTACAATCTCTGGAAAAAAACCCAATCGTTTTCTAATGTCTATTGAAGTGCGTTTGGAAATTTTTATACGAATAACGAACATTAGACAATGACTCATGACATGATGAGATCATTAAGAATACATTGACAAATAACTTGACCTTTTATTTCAAGCGTCGGGATTTCATTTACGTTGACAAAAAAATTATTTTTCCAGAAAATAATATAAAACAAAACTGTTGAAATTGAAGTAGCACTTATTTATTCATTAATAATTTTTTGTACAGTTCAACATGAAAATCTGCGTTATATACACTGACCAACTTCGATCTGTGGATTTCGAGGTTGAAGATACGGACACAGTTATGTCGATGTACGATAAAATTTTTGACACAAGAAAGTGTTCACACGGATATTCTATACTGTATAATATTACCTGGGTTCCATTAGAACTTACAAAGACACTTGCGGATTATAACATCATGGATGGCGACGAACTGATTTTCCACATGCCAGGATACAATTTCAATGACGAAACATTCGAACCACACCAATCCAGCAGTGCAAATCAAGTCACAATCTGATTTTGCAGGAAAATGAATTTTCTCGCTGGTAAGAATTATCATTTCTGATCCATCACTGGAAAAAGTTGGGACGATAAATGTATGAATTGTTATAACGATTGGTTTTCCAATGAAATTTGTGAGAATGGTGGGATTGTATTATATGAAAAAATATGTTTGTTGAATAATACAGTAACAGAAATTATTGACTTGCAAGTTCTTTGTAACTTTGCGAATTTGTACCTGATAAAAAGTTTTGGATTTATATTCCATTTATGTTATAATCTGCGGAATGAATCAATAAAACTTTTATAAGAACAAATTCCAGCTTTTCGTCATTATTTTTCGAAGATCGTCGAAATCGCTTATTTAAGAAATAGTCATAAATTGGGCGGAATATGAATGGTAATACTGGAAAATACTTCATGCAGATTTTGACACCTTTTTTCATAAAGTTTATTTAACATGAAAAATACGTTTAATTTTTCTGGTTCGATGTATTTCGCAATTTGATAATTTTTGCGAATAATCTTCTATTTTTTTAATATTGTGTAATTTTTTTTCAACCTTCAACTTTTTTTTCTACCGTGAACTTGACAAACTTTAACACTTTTCTTTCACTTTTGATAAATGGAAGTAATTTTGTTGCATAATTTTACTTCGTTTCAGTTTTTTTTTTCAAACTCACATTTCTCAATTTTAGCCATATGAATGTACGATATTTTATTGTTGTATAAAAAATTCAGCTTATTTGCATTACATGCCTACAGGATTTTTTTACATGGCCTTGCGTACTAATCAGCTAAATAAAAAAAACCATTAGAAAATCATGATGGATACTGCATAGAAAAAAATTTGAACAATTAATTTCAAAAATTGTTTCGAAATTTACTCGTCTGCAACAGCATGGTGATTCATAGTTGTTATAAGAACCGGAGACTCATTTAGACTTGATAGTGAATCATTAATTTTTTTTTCCGCAATTGTAGTTTGATAAAACGTGAAATAACACAATGGAAAAAACTCAGACTTTGTTGAAGAATTTCAAAATTCATTAATTATGGAAGTTACTTTTAAAGTTGTGTAATATTTGAATGATTCTAATGAAATTCATTGAAAACCTTATACCATAATTGCGTAAAATTTTTGTTTATTATGAATTTTAATTTGGAATTATTTGATCATAAATAAATAAAGATATAAAAAAAAGATTATTCTTGTTAGAAATGCTACGAAACCTTAAAGTACCAAGTACATAGTTTTGAAAAAGAAATTCCGAACGCCACAAAATGTAAAATACATAGTTTTCAAATATTTTTTCTAATTTTTGTTTTATTTCTGAATTTTTTAATAACAATTGAGAATACTCATTTTGCCTATTGCCGACTGGAAAATTCAATCTAAAATTATGTTTAAGAACACCAGATTAAAATTTTATTTGTAAAGTTTAATTTTCCTGATGAGTTTTATAGTTTTTATTTTTAGTTTTTGAATGAAAATTCGGAATAAATTCTCCGAATGTTGTTACTGATGAGAAATTCTGAATTCCAGACCTTTTTTTGCAATTTTTTTACACAGTTTTAAGAACAGTTTAACAGAAGTTGAGAGAGTATAAAATTTTTTTTTATATTTCATAAGGTTGTTCATCATTTTATAGGATTTTATAAAATGTCTCGTATTTGAATCAATTGCTACTTAAATACATTTTTTAGAGTTTGATTCTCCGAAGTTCGAGGTTTTGTTAATCGTCGATATTTCCTAAGATTTTTCATGAAATAGTTCTTTTATGGTGTTTTAAAACCTGTAGTAATTTTTCAGAATTCGTATGATAAAAAAATTCTTTCAGTATTTTTATGAAATTTCAAACAGATTTCTAGAATTCGATGCTACAGGGCTACAATTAACTTAGATTCTTAGCGTTTTGTTGGTTTTTTCTTTTTCTTCTGTAATAACCAGGTGAAAAATATAAATAAATTTAACAAATTTATTTTTTTATGCAGATTTTCACATGCTTTCTCGTCAAGTTTTTGTAACACAAAAATTCTTTTAAATTCTTTCGCTTTTTTATATTTAGCAAGTTGATAATATTTTTTAATCGTCTTCTGTATATGAAGTATAGTTGAATTCGTTTTTAACATGCAATTTTTTTCTAAAATAACTTAACAATTATTATTCAATACTTTCCGCCATTTTCGATAAATGAAAATTATTCCGTTGCATAATTTCACTCCGTTTGACTTTTTTTCTTTCGTTCAATTTCTCATTTTTCAATTTTAGTCTTATGTATTTATGATATTTTATTGTCAAAAGAATTTTTTCGTAGGTGAGAAAGTCTCATTTCTGCTCCAAAACTGGAAAAAATTGCAACAATAAATGCTAGTGTATGAATTGTAACAAAAGTGGGTTCCAAAATGATGAAAAGTTTTATATTAATGTTCGGATTCATTTCATTTATGTTATAATTCACGGAATCAATGAATAAAGCTTTGTTAAGAACAATTTCCAGTGTTATTTGCTTGTTTTAAGAACAGCGTCAGAATCTGTTATTTAATAAATAGCAAGAAACTGCGTGAAATATAATTAAAAAAACTTCATGTAGACTTATACATCCTTTTTCGTAAAGTTTTTTTAACATAACACTTTTTGGTAACTCTTCTAGTTTGGTATATTTTACTGCACTTGATAATTTTTGCGAATCATCTTCCGTATTTTAAGTTTATTTGAATTTTTTTCAACTTGTAATCTTGTTTCTAAATTCAACTTGACAATAAAACGTTGATAAGAACAATTTCCAGCGTTTTGTCAGTGTTTTTCGAAGATCCTCAAAATCTTTTATTCAAGAAATAGCAAAAAATTACGTGAAATATTAATGTTAAATTAATACATCATGCAGATTGTGACGAATTTTTTCATGAAGTTTATTTAACATGAAAAATTCGTTTCAATTTTCTGATTTGATGTATTTGGCAAATTATAAACTTTTGCGATTCATATTCCGTTTTTTTTTTACTATTTTTTACTATTGTTTAATTTGTTTTCAACTTTGAACTTTTTTTTTACCGTGAACTTGACAAACATTTAACACTTCTTGCAATTTTTGATAAATGGGAGTAATTTTGTTGCATAATATCACATCGTTTGAGTTTTTTTTTTCAAATTCACATTCTTTAATTTTAGTAATATTTTATTGTTGAATAAAAAATTCAGCTTATTTGCATCACGTCCCTAAAGGATTATTTTACACGGCCTTGCGTACTTATCAGTTAAAAAATAAAACCATTAGAAATCAATGATAGATACTGAGTCGAAAATAAATTTGCACAATTTATTTCAAAAACTGTTCCGAAATTTACTCGCTTGCAACAGCATAGTGATTCATAGTTGATCCCAGAACAGGAAAGTCATTTAGACTTAAATACGAATCATTACTTTTTTTTCGAAATTGTAGTACATATGATAAAACGTGATATCAAAAATGGAAAAAACACAAAGTTTTTGAAGAATTACGAAATACATTTATTATGGAAGTTACTTTGGAATTGAACGTTATTTAGACTTAATGACGAATCATTTGTTTTTTTTCGCAATTGAAGTATGATAAAACGTGAAACTAAATATGGAAAAAACCCAGAGTTCGTTGAAGAATCACGAAGTTTATTTTATATGGATGTTACTTTTTAAGTTGTTTAATATTTCACTGATTTTAATGAAATTCATTGAAAACCTCATACCATAATTTCATAAAATTTTTGTTTATTATGAATTTTAATTTAGAATTATTTGATCATAAATCAATAAAGATATAAAAAAAAAGATTATTCTTGTTATAATTGCTACGAAAGCTTAAAATGCCAAGTAGTTTTGAAAAAGAAATTCTAAACGTTACAAAATTTTAAACACGTAATTTTTAAATATTTTTTCTAATTTTTGTGTAAGTTCCGGATTTCTTAATAACAATTTACAATATTCATTTTGCCTATTGCCGATCAGAAAATTCAATCTCCAATGTTGTTTAGGAACACCAGATGAAAATTTTATTTGTTAAGTTTAATTTTCCTGGCGAGTTTTGTAGTTTTTATTTTCAGTTTTTGAATGAAAATTCAGAAAAAATTCTCTAACTGTTGTTACTGATTAGAAATTTTGAATTCCAGAACTTTTTTTGCAATTTGTTTATACAGTTTTGAGAACAGTTTAACACAAGTTTATGGAGTGTGATAATTTTTTTTTTCAGATTTCATGAGGTTGTTCATCATTTTATAGGATTTCAGAAAATGACTAGTATTTGAATAAATTGCTACCTACATACATTTTTTAGAATTTGATTCTTTAAAATTCGAGGTTTTGTTAATCGTCGATATTTCTTAAGATTTTTTATTATATAAATCTTTCATAGAGTTTTACATTTTTTAGTATTTTTTTCAGAATTTGTATTATGCGAATATTTTTCCAGTATTTCTATGGAATTTCAAATGGATTTCTAGAATTCAACGTTGCAGGATTATATCTAATTCAGATTCCTAGCATTTTCTCAGATTTTTGTTTTTCTTAATTAATTACAAGATGAAAAATTTTTTCCAAATTTTTATTTTCTTCGTCATACTAAAAAAATATTAATCATTACAATGTTGCTGAAGATGAAATTCTAATGAAGCTAGGATTATTGTTGTTTTTGATGTTAAAATGAAACTATTTATTTTGTTATTCATTTTTGTAAAGTAAATACTTTTGAATAATACTTTCTTATTTTATTGTTTTTTACTGCCATATGTACACTTTGCTTGATTTCTCTTGGTCTTACATGGCATAAAAATTATTCAATTTACATTGTATCTATTGAAATCATGACATTCTTTGATGCTTTCTTAATTCAGAAACCTTCATATTCTAGGAACGCCAGATTAAAATTTTATTTGTAAAGTCTCATTTTGTTGGTAAGTTTTGTGAGTTTTTTTTGCAGTTTTTGAATGGAATTTCAAAATAAATTTGCCTAATGGCGTTATCATTTAGATATTCTGGATTCCAGACTTTTTTTTTGCAATTTATTTATATAGTTTCAAGAACAGTTTGACAGAAGTTAAGAGAGTATAACATTATTTTTTCATATTTCATAAGGTTTTTCAGCGTTTCATAGGTTTTATGAAATGAATTGTATTCTTCAGAATACGAGGTTTTGTAGATTGTCGATATTTCCTAAGATTTTTTATTATATAGTTCTTTTGTAGAATTTTATCATTTTTAGTATCTTTCCTGAATTTGTATGATAAGAATAATTTTTCAGTATTTTTCAAAAATTTTAAACAAATTCCTAGAACTCGATGCTGCACGGTTAACAATTATTCAAATTCCTAGCATTTTTTTAGATTTTTTGTTTTTCCTCATTAATCACCAGGTGGAAAAGATTTTTCAAATTTTTATTTTCTTCGTCATACTAAATAAATAATTATCATTACAATGTTGCTGAAGATGAAATTCTTATAAAACTAGGATTATTGTTCTTTCAAAGTTAAAATGAAACACTTTATTTTGTTATCTCAATTAATGTTAAGTCAATACTTTTGAAGAACTTTCTCTTATTTCATTGTTCATTACTGTCATACGTAGACTTTGTTCAATATTTTCCCTTCTGACATAGAATATAAATTACTAAATTTACATTGTATCTCCTGAAATCATGACATTCTCTTCTGCTTTCTTAATTCACAAAATCTCCATATTCCACCTCAAATTTCCACTTTTCTCGATCACTCGACATCAAGCATTTTTTATCCTTGAAAAACCGCTATTTCAGCTCGTAAAAACTCATTGGAATCAACAAACATGTTCCGTTTCCAATTTCCGCGTTCTTCTATTTACACACCTGAATAAATTCCTTGTCCCATGAATAACGCAAGCTATTCATTTTCCCTCGACTAATTCAAGTTCGACAAATAATTTCCCATATTTCAGCCCTGGGCGGCCGCTTATCAAAAAACCTACATGCGCGAAATGTACAACTTCTCGAATGGCACTGCCGACCTAAAAGACTCGCGATTTCGTCAGTCGCGTTTCGCGCGTGGCAGAAGCAACTCCACATTCTCGGTTTCGCGAAAACCTCAACATTCAAAAATGTGAAAGCAAACATCACTGAAAAATTTCTCAACGAAGAGAAGTACGATAGAAATAATTTCCTTGCGGAAAATGAGCGAGTTTTATGCAACGTTAGGGAACCGAAGACAGATAAGAGCGACGGTGAAATTGCGAAGATTTTGTCGGTTTTCGGTTATTTTGGAAGAGGAGAGAAAAGTGTGAAATGACGTTTGGTGAAATTGGGGAGAAGGAAAATGCCGAGGGATTGGATTGTTAGGAGGATCGTCTGCAAAAAGTGTAACATGTCTGATGGGACCGAGGAAAGGAGCATCAGCTGGAACGATACGTACCGGGCTGATTCGGGGCTTAATTTCAGTGACGATTTTCCAAGTAACGTCACGGGGGAAATCGATTCGTTTTATTTTTACAGGGTCTGTATAATTTTCTGGCAACTGTCTTTGTAGGGTTACTGACACTTTCGTGCAGATTGTCGCGAATTTTGAAGTGATTGCGATTTTTTTTCTTAATGAAATGAATCGAATTACTGTATAGAATTTTGTGGATTTCGATTTTTTTTTATGAGATTAGATTACTTGAGACCCATTACTGTTATTATTTGTTGTAAAAAAATTGGTAGAGTTGGGGAAAAAATTCCTATTTTCCACCTTTTACTCCACTTGTGAACATGAAGTTTGGATGAAATAAATTATTTTTTATTGTGAAAGTACAAATTTTGCAAAATTATATTGCATGGAAATATTACTTACAAATAATTAAACTATTACCTTCACTAACTCTGAAATAGGAAAAATCATGGCGTCAAAAAAATTTTTACTGGAACCGAATTCTGATTTTAAATGTTCGGCAAGGGTAAAATAGAAAAAAAAATAAGTAAAAAAATTTACATTGGTAGAGTTTTAAGTTTTTGAGGATATTTAGTAATTTTATTAATTTTTTAGGAACTTGTAACTAATGTGTGTATTCAAAATATCTTATTCTTAATTTTTGGTCTATATTTATCGTGGTATTTTTTAGTGTCTATATCAATTTCTAGTTTTTATTACTCAAGCTCTACAATTTTCATAGTCAAACTTTTTTTTTTAGTATTTTCATTGATCTTTCAGAAAACAGCATTTTGAAAATTTTCTAGTTTCTATAGCTTTATAATTTTTAAATCTTTTAAATTTTGTAGAATTCGGAAATTTTAAAAGAGTTTTTTATATTTCAACAAATTTCTAAACAAATTTGTATAATTTGATGCTCTGAATTTAATTGTTGTTTTGATTTTCAGATTTTCCAAAAAACAATACCTTCATAGATTTTCTTCAATTTCACTGTATCCACACAACTCGTGAAATTTCCTAGAGTTTTAGTGGATTTCCCAATAAATTTCGAGAATTTAGTGTTCGAGGGTTCGAATTTTTCAGATTTTTACCATATTCGTATTTTCCAGTTTTTCTTTATTTTTTACAAGGTTAAAACAATTTACAAACTATTGTTTTCTACGTCAACCTTGCCAAACATTATTTTATCAATAGAATTCCTAATAATTTAAAATTCTTTAGAAGCCAGGATTTTTTGAAATCAAGAATTCTGAATATCGTTCGATTTTCAATAAATTTTATTATTAGTTATTTTATAATTTAGAATTGTTTTTTTAATGTATGATTTTGTGAACTTTTTATTTTAAAAATATATAATAATTTATTTAATTAAAATTTAATGTTCGCAAGGGGGGGGGGATGTGGAAAAATGGGAATATTTTCTCTTACTTCACCACATTTTTTACAATAAATAATAATGATGAGTATTTAATAATCCAACTAAAAATAATCATAATTTATAAAATTCTATACAGTGACAAAATTCATTTATCTAGAATTCAATGCTCCAGGATTTTAAATTTGTTAGATTTTCACCATTTTCGTAGACTCCAGTTTTTCTTTGTTGATCATAAGTTTTTTACATATTTTTTTTTCTATTTTACCCTTGCCGAACATTTAAAATCAGAATTCGGTTCCAGTAAAATTTTTTTTTGACGCCAGGATTTTTCCTTGGATCTTTCCTAGGATCTTTAAAACTTGGAATCCTAGAGAATCGTGTTCTAGAAATATCAATGAAAATCTATAAAAATATTAGAAACTTTTTCAATTCATATGAATACTGAAAAAAAATAAAAATACCAAAAACTCTGAAAGTGAAAAATCCATGAATATACTGTTTTATGAAAAATCTACTAAAATATTGAAAAAATTATAATTATTAACTTTTAAAAATCCATAAAAATACAAGGAATTAGTAAAAATATGAACGAATTACAATAATTTCATTACAGTAAAAAAAAATAAAAAAAAAAAAAAATATAATATGTAATCTACAATGTTATAATACTTGAATTGTTATTCACCAATAAATTTTAAGATCTTGCAAATTTAAAAGAAAATAAATACTTTTTATAAAATTAAAATTTCAAGTTTCGCAAGTACATTTCCGAGATGTTGTAATATTCGAGTTTCTCTTGATGAAAAAATTAAAGTCTATTTATATGTAAATATACATAAAACCTTTTAAAATTTGCATTTGCTCTCCCCAATTTTTTAAATTTCTTTCCGACGTTCCTACAAATAATACGCAAATCATTGTAAGTTGACTGATTAAACTTTCAATCATTACAACAAATAACAATATTTAACGAATAATTTTAATGAATAACCAAAAATAAACTGAAAAATAAAAATAAAAACAGTTTCTGATTTGATAGTGACCGTTGAAAAATAAAAACGTCATGTAATTTCAATAACAAAAACATTCAATTAAAAAAAAACGAAACACGGTTGAAATTCGTTTTATCATGTCCGCGACTGTAAAATTCGCCTTTTCCTGCTTGGTAATGTCCATTTTCCGGCTTGGTACATCATAATCCCACGTGACGGCGGAGCATTGTCGGGGACAAAATCCGCGATTCAATTTATCTGGAAAAGCGGGGCGATAAATTATAATAACGTCGTCGGCGGGAAATTGAATTTTCGCGGGGGCGAGTTTTCCGAAAAAGCGGGGGAAAGTCGGAAAAGCGCGGGTCGATGCTCGTAAATACGAGACGCGATATCGGGGACGTCGGATCAAGCGCGGAGAATTCTTAACGTCAGCCGTTTTTGCGATCGCCGACCGGTTTCTTGCGTTTCACCGAATCTCATTCGTCATTACCATCATCCTGTTTATTTCTTAATAAACTTTTCGTGCTTTACGACTTGCGTTTTACGGCGACACCGGGACGACGGATTTCGCCGGTCGAAGGGGTTCGTGATTTGATTAGCTTTTTTCTGTGACGCGTACTTCCCTGGAGAATGATTTTGGTTCTTGCCAAAAGTTTGAGGGTAACATTTTTTATGACGTGAATTTGTTTTGCGGTGATTTTACTGAACGATTTCATCTGTTTCGATGATTTTTGCCGGTTAAGATAAAAGGTTCTGGGGGTTTAAACCACTCCTGAAATAAGGGTAAAATGATTTATTGTTTTATGTAAAAATAAAAAAAAAAGAAATAGTGCATTCGAGAATCAATGAGAATATAAACAATAAAAAAATATTACGTTGACTTAATATTAGTGATTTTAAAAAATAAAGTAATGATGGAAATAAGAGTAAAAAAAATGATGAAAAATTTACTTTCTGAAATCTAGAGGACGTAACAAATGAAAAAAAGAAATCTGAAGAATGGCTTGAACCTGATGAATAAAAATGAACAAAAAAAAAAAAACTAGAATTTACGAGAATGTTGCAAATCTAAGATTTCATGAAATTTATACAGTATTTCATAATCATAAGTAAACTGAGGAAATATTCAAAGTATTAGAATTCTATGAAAGAACTGTGTTCTTTAGAATCTGAACAAATATATGGTCTATGAAACTTGGAATTCTAGACGATTTAATTAAAAAAAAACTCAGAAAAAATCTATAGAAGAACTAGTAATACATAAGAATACTATAAATATCTTCAAAATCTTAGAAACACTTTTAAAAGTACAAAAATATAAAATTTAAAATTAGGGATTTTCGTTCTCTGCACATGACGTTTTAAAAAAACTATCTACATATATTGCCATATTTGATGTTATGCATATTGTAATATGCATGACTTATTTTACATTATTATTCATAGAGCTTATTGATTAGGAATAGTTATTATTCACGAAAAATTGTTTCTTTAATAAATTTCATAATTCAATAATGTTACTTATACATATTTATTGGTTTCAAAATTTATAAATTTTATCCTTTACTGAGAGAGAATTCAAAATAAAACATACATAATAAAAATTTATTACATTACCAAACAATTTTGGATTTTGTGTTTTTACTTTTTTTGAAGTTCAATAATGAATAAGTGATAACATAACTTTCCTATAAAGATTGATTTACATAAATATTGCAGAAGTGTAAGGATAAAAGAGATAAAAAATTAAAAATTTATGAATCGATGATTATCCAAATGATTGTCTATAAATTTCCGGTTTTCACTTCAAAACGATTGAAATTTCACTCAATTAGGGTGAAATTTTCACTGTATTTTGATTTTCAGAATTCTCACTTAAATCAAGTAAAATTTTGCATGTCTTGTTTAATCTACTATGGAAATAATTCATGAATACATAAATGAATAAATATTGTACCAATTCAGGTTGAATTAATTAAAAATTGAAAATTATGAGGAATTCTGCTTTTGAAATTTGAAAAATTTATAAATTGTTCGATTAATGAATTGATTTAATTTCGATGATTGTTTAATTTTGAACAATTTAAAATTTAATTTTTCAATTTAACTTCCAACTATTACTTAAAATTTCACTCATTTAAAGTGAAATTTCCACTGTAGTTCGATTTTCAAAATTCTCACTCGAATCAGTAAAATTTTAAATTTTTTGTTTATTTTAATGTTAAAATAATTCTTGAATAAATAAGTGATTGAATGATCTGAAAATTCAGATTAATTCATATAAGTATTGCAAATTATGAGGAGTTATGCTATTAAAGTAAAAATTTCTAAATTGTTTAATTGATGAATTGTTTATAATTCAAATGGTTGTTTCACTGTAGTTTGATTTTCAGGATTCTCGCTCGAATCAAATAAAATTTTTAATTTTTTTATTCTAATATTAAAATAATTCATGAACAAATAAATAATTAAATAGTGTAAAAATTAAGGTCGAGTTCTATAAATATTGCAAATTATGAGGGATTATGCTAATAAAATTTAAAAAATTTGTAAATTGTACAATTGATGAATTATTTATGATTCGAATGGTTGTTTATAGACTTGCAATAATTACATTAAATTTCACTTATTTAGAGTGAAATTTACACTGTAGTTCGATTTTCAAAATTCTCACTCGAATCAAGTAAAATTTTGTATTTTTTGTGTTATCTAATGTTAAAATAGTTCATGAAGAAATAAGTAATTGAATAATCTAACAAATAAGATTAAGTTATATAAATATTGCAAATTATGAGAAATTATGCCATTAAAATTTGAAAAAATTTTAAATTCTTCAATTGATGAACTGTTTATGATTCGAATGATTGTTTATAGATTTCCAATCATAACTTCAAATTTCACTTATTTAGAGTGAAATTCTCACTTTAGTTTTATTTTCAGAATAATTTTACCTGATTCGAGTGAGAATTATTTTCACTCAAATCAGGTAATATTCTGGATTTTTTGTTTATACTAAAGTTTAAAATAATTTATGAATAAATAATTAATTGAATAATCTAACAATCAGGATTGAGCGATAAAAATATTGCAAATTATGACGAATTATGCTATTAAATTGAGAAAATTTATAAATTGTTTAATTGATGCATTGATTTTGATTCGAATCATTGCTTATAGACTTGCAATTATCACGTCAAATTTTGCGCTTATTAAGAGTGAAATTTTCATTGTAGTTTGGTTTTCAGAACTCTCACTCGAATCGAGTCAAATTTTTGATTTTTTGTTTATTCTATTATTAAAATAATTCATGAATAAATAAGTAATTAAATAATCTAAAAATTAAGATTCAGTTCGGTAACTTTCGCAAAATATGAGGGATTATGCTATTAAAATTTAAAAAAATTGTAAATTGTTTAATTGATGAACTGATTATGATTCGAGTAATTGTTTATAGGCTTCTAATCATTACTAAAATTTCACTTATTTAAAGTGAAATTACCACTGTAGTTTGATTTTCAGACTTCTCTCTCGAATCAAGTAAAATTTTGGATTTTTTTTATTTTAATGTTAAAATAATTCATGAATAAATAAGTAACTGCATAATCTAAAAATGAAGAATAAGTTTTATAAATATTGCGAATTATGAGGAATTATGCTATCAGAATTTAAAAAAGTTATCAATTGTGCAACTGATGAATTGATTATCCAATCATCACTTCGAATTCCACTCATTTAGAGTGAAATTTCCACTCCAGATTGTTTTTCAGGATTCTCACTCTAATCGAGTGAAATTCCACTGAAACTCGATATCTAGGATTCTCACACAATCTCGACCGAAAATTCACTCTGAGAAATCCGAAGAGAGTGCAACGTCCTTTTTAGAGTTCCATTTCCTTCTCATTTTTCGTCACAGACAGCGCCAGTCATCACGAGCCCTACGGCTTGAGCAATGTCCGTTTTTTTTCGTCATTTCGAGATACGAGAAGCAAGCAAGCTTCGGAATGAGCAGTCGTTGCCGCACGAGAAATTTCGCCCGCGAATAGCAAATCCACTACGAATGTAATCACAAAAACTCGAAGCTCGACGTACTTTACGAGCTTTCATTTCATTTTTCATAAAATGCGCACTTTCCGAAGATGAGAAATGCGAGCGCGAATTTTCCGGCAATCAAAAGTGAAATATGTAAACACGTTAATCAAATTTCATTTCCGCCAGAAATGATTCAGTTTCATGAAGGAATGGATTATTATTCAATCATGTTTTTATTGGGGACCAACGTTTTGTTAGATTTTTCCGAGTTTTTCATTTAGGTATCTGAGCATCTTGTAGAAAAAAGAAAATTCATCCAGCCACGAGTGGAATGTATCGGAAAACGCGAAAACTGAAAAGTCCTATTTGCCATATGGCGCGTTTTTTATTAGTTCCTCGCAACTTCCATTATATATACAGGGATGCGATTTTTTTTTCCACCTGAAAAATATGCCGCTCCGTCGCCGTTGATGAACAGCTGGCGAATCGCAGTCGCGCGACTTGAGTTTCGAGGTATTATTATTAGAATTTTTCGTTTCCTTTGAATTTGCGAATCACGGAATTTTTGTTGAGAGTAAGAGTTTGAATTGTGGATAGTTCAACTCTAAAATTGTCCTATTTGAATATTCTGTAGGATTGGGATAATGTTCAGATTTTAAGAAATGAACCGAGATACAGAAGTAGACTTTTTACAGAGATGGAATCGATTAGGAAATATGAGTAATTAACCTTGAACAAAGAGAAAGATTTAGATAATTTTTGTGTGGAATAATATATCTATATAACTAACAACATTTTAAGAAATCGAAAATTAGTCAAATAAGTAAACAACAATCAAACTCTTGTGTTCCGATCAAAAATTTATATTGTTGAGATTTCAGAAAAATGATTGATTTTCGTAATGAATGATAATTTTGTTCAAAAATATTGTAAATTCGTAATAGACCAGAAAATTTTTTATAGTTGGTTATATCACTGATAAAGAATTTGATTGATTTATTGTATTTTTAGTATTATTCCAGAATTTGTATGATATGAAAATTTTTCAGTATTTTTATGAAATTTTAAACAGATTTCTAAACTTCTATTATATTTATTTGAAAAATTTTTCAAATTTCTATTTTCTCCGTCATACTGGACAAATATTAATTATTAAAATGTTGCTGAAGATTATTGTTGTTTTTAAAGTAATTGAACCATTTATTTTGTTATTTATTTTCCAGTAAAAACTTTAATTAATTTTCTCTTATTTTTTTGTTTATTACTTTCATATTTACACTTTGTTCAATTGACACTCAAAAGAGTTTTGCATATTGAAAAAAAATCTACTTCTTATCCCGAAAAATCATCACAAAAAACATGAAATGTATGTATATTTTCAAGAAATCTTCAACGCCGCATTTTCAAATTGAATAACGCTCAAAATAGCCGGCGTATTTTTTCGTTTTTTATCCAAACTCGCGTGGAAAGAAGGGATACGTTTGCAGACCACCCACAAGGCTAATGACGAGAATAAAAAGTCAGGACGATTCTCATCGTTCAATTAGAAAGCTCGGGAACGCGCGACAGAATCCGGGACCTCGCTTTCTTCCTCTGGACCGAGTTTCGGTACCGCAATCCGCGAAATGCGAAAATTCAATTCAACAAGTTTTATCTCAGGATACTATATTTAGTGCTCCGGACGTTAATCTCGGATACGGACGAAAACCCAAAAGGAGAAATAAATTCGCGATTCCTTGTTCCCGGTTACATACGAATTTTTCTGATATTTGTTTCTTATCTCAGTAGAGATGTAGTTTTAAATTTAGTTTAAAAAGTTTTCTTTTTCTACGTCATGATTAGAACTTGAATCAACTCGGGAAACTTGTATGAAATCATTTTTTATGTCCTCTATATATCACTTGCTGTATTATTTATCAATAAAATTCCAATACAAGTGAAATATTAACTATTATCATAATAATTCGTAAAAGCTCAATTAATTATGTCGCCATTTCGTGATTTTACAGTAATTCCTCTGTAAATTTCCTTAGTTAATGCTCTCGTGAAACGCATCGCAAAATCCTCGCACGTCCGCGCTCGTTTTACAATGCACTTGGGGAAACTCGTTATTAATGAGACGTCAATCTCACCTACACGCACCCCTGCGGCTCGCAAAAGAATGATTTGAGATCACGAAATCGCCGGCGTTTTATTCGCCTTTCCCAACGATTGGAATAAAACATGACGATACATATGTATGACTGGAACCTGGATTGCTTCTCACCTGAATTCCTGCTTTTTTTCTCATTGTTGTGAATGACGAATTGAAGGTCCCGATTGAATAAGGGGTTTCGCGCTCGGCCAGTAGGCAGGGGAGGGGACGACACGCTGAAGCGCCGGGCTTTCCGAAGCCCGAAATTCTGGATATACGAAATCTCAATAAACTGAACTCGTCGTAACGCGGTTAATTAACAATCGAT
>JAPYZL010172489.1:0-11157 GCA_030522825.1 Platygaster orseoliae
TTCCAACTCGTGCGTTTGGGCACTCGCTACCGCTCGTGCCCAACTTCGCACTCGTTGAAATCATCCTCTTTCTCCCTTGTAGCATAAATATCTATTAATGTTGTTCCACTATCTTTTACATCGCTCGTTGTTTACACTTAGTTACATTTTGTTGATTTACTTGTTATTATATGTGACGTGCTCCGAAAAAAAGGACCTTCTCGGCAAAAAATCAATTTTCGTATTATGATTGATTCTATAAGTTATATTACTAAACTTTAATTGGCACAATACGAAATTCCGAAATTATGGTTCTTAAAAAAAACATCAATTGACGAAGAAAATAATTTACATGGGCTTGAATGGCAGTTCAACGCCTTCCACAGCGCGCCGTGTAAACTTTCACTTTTGCCGAGAACGTCCCTTTTGTCAGAGCGCGTCACATATATAGATTTCTTTTTAATTTTATCGAAAATACAAATTAAACATGAGAGATTTAAAAATTTTTCAATTACATTTATGTTTATTTCTTATTTCTAAATTCACCAAATTATCAACGATTCGAAAATCATTGATAATAGTAATTGATTTATCTTCAACATTAGGTACACAAATAACGTTTCAATTGGTCAGTTTTTCAAATTTCTATTTGAGTGTCATGTTGCTACAAAAGGTTTTGAATCAAACATAAAAACTTATTTGTACATTTTTACAAAGAAAATACTTCGAAAAAGCAAATTATGATAACTTACACACACATACAAATTTCTTAGAATAACTTATCTGTATATTTTTACAAAAATTTCACATAAACAAAAGGTAAATACAGCGTGTGTCTCTTGAAACAAGCTACGGAAAAAGTGTATAAGTGATCCTTAAGCGTTAATGGAAACCTTAATGCTAGATTTTTTTGGGATCCAGACTTTTTTGGGATCCCAAAATCAGTTTAGGATCAGGTATCGCCTTGACCTGCACGGTCAGTCTGAATCCCAAAAAAATCTAACATTAAGGTTTCCGTTAACGCTTAAGGACCACTTATGCACTTCATCCGTAGCTTGGTTCAAGAGACACACGCTGAATTTCCCCACGAAGTCACGTTGAAGTCTTAAATAAAGCAAACATAAAAGTTATTGCGCGTTTTTACAAAAAAGTCACGTATATACAGTAAATTACGATAAATTTTAAACACATAAACGTTGAGGTTTTTTATAATTGACAAGTTATTGTTTAGCAAAAATATTTTTCATGCATAAATACATCAAGCAGAAATACTTCTTTTCATTGAAAGTCGTTCTTTGATTTGTAGATAAATAATTTGCGGTTTCTATCAAATGCAAAAAGATCCAAATCTCACAAAAAACGTTTCAAAAAAAAATTTCATACTTTCCGGTAAGCCTTTTATGTAGGAGTTATTTCAATTTTTAACTAAATTTACATAGAGGGTCTGGTAGAGTTGGGTGCTTGGGTCTCATGAAGCGATCACAAAAGTCAAGCAGCGGTTGGTCTCGTCGACCGTACTTGGATGGGTGACCGTTAGCGAGGCCGGCGGGTAAAACCAAATTTTTTCTGGACTCTTAGGACGAAAATCGAATCCCCCTGCTATGGTGTTTGACACCAGGGTAGTGGAGGATTCGGTTGATAAGTCCGCTGATGTCGCCGCAAGGTTTTTCATGGTTTTCCCTTGCGAGTCGATGGAGGGACAAAGGAAATCCCAAGTCGACGTAAATACCGATGTCAGTTTAGAAGTGGGTTATGTTCGGCCTATGACGGCATAACGTAGGGGCCGCGGTCTGGCTAACATGGAATATTAGGAAGTTTGCGAGAGGAATATTAGGAGAGATTTGGGATGAGGTGGGATGGTACTCCGAGCCATGTAGGCTGAGCGCCGAGGCTCGAAAAAAAAAACTAATATGTTTACAAAAGTTATATAAATGAACATAACAACAATATAACATAACATAATATAACATATAACATAACATACATAATATAACATACATAACATATATAATATAACATAACATAACATAATAACATAACAATAACATATATAAATGATTATATCCATGGCCTGGCTTTTTGCTTGTAGTACGCATTAAAGTCCTCTTTCAACTCATATTTTGGACTCGGCATTTCAAGTCACTCACCTGCCCGCTTTTATGATTGAACTTTATTTCAGATAACAGAACATTCATGATATATGTTCATCTCAATGGAAACAAAAATTTTTGATCCATCTCTTAATGGTATACATGAGAAACGTCATTATATACAGCGTGTGTTGCCGACATTATTCAGCTGTTTGTAAGCTAATTAATTTTTCGAAATCTTGAAAATATGATTTTATTTGAAATTCACTCTTATGGAACCAAAAAATAAATTTTCTATAAAAGGAAATATTATTTAAAAAATTAAATAATCGAATCGTAGAATTCCATCAAAACGGGCAGGTTAGTGACTTGAAATGCCCGAGTCCAAAATATATGAGTTGGAAGAGGACTTTAATGCGCACTATAGGCAAAAAGCCAAGCCATGGTAGTGTTTATTTGTATAACTTTGGTAAACATGTAAGTTAAAATTTTAAATAATACTTACTATTGACTCACTAGAACGTATGGGATTTATTTGGATATTTTTTCAAATAACATTTGTGGTAAAAAAGTCCTCACCTTACGTATTTTCATTGGAAAATGTTTTTTGTGGAATGTAATGTTTTTTAAAATTTTGAAAACCTTAATTCCTGAAGCATATAATACGACGTCAAGGGAAATGGGAAAAATGTTTTTTGTGGGATGTGATGTTTTTTGAAATTTTGAAATATTTGAATCCTGAAGCATATAATACAACGTTGATGGAAATGGAAAAAAGGAATTCTAACTTTTATCATTTAATTTCTTCAAAATATAAATATGACTCTCTTCCTACTGCTGTCATCGAAATTAAACTATATTTCAAGAGCGTTCGAGAGTTGATAAACTCGCTATGAAATCTATATAATTCAATTAATAAAACGAGAAATTCTTCAAATTTCAGAAATACTAAACTAATGAAAAATTCGAAATGAATAAATTGGAAATTCTTATAAAAAAATACTGTTAATTGAGAAATACATTTCATTACTGAAAATCTATAAATTTCAAAACTATAGCAGCAAATTCTCGAAATTTATAGAGCAATCTATAGATTTATTCGAAAATATTACAAAATTCTATCAATTACCTAAAATACATAAATTTTAGAAATCTATGAAATACTTAAAATTTGTGTTATTCTGATGTTTTCAAAAATATATGAAAATATTCGAACTTTTTGGATTTTGATTTCTAGAGCACCGAATTCTAGAAATGTGATTAAAAATCCTCAACAATATCAATAAGAACTTTCGAATATTAAATTATTGAATTATGAAAAATCCTAAATATATTATACATAAATCTGAGCGCCATTAACTTGAAAATCACAAAAACTGAATTTCATTGTACCAAATATGAACATGAAGAATGTACGACTCTAGACTTAAAAAGTTTTATAACTTTGAAAACCCAAAAATAAAAAAATTCAAAAACCTTTTTTACGTTACCAGATCGTCAACGATTGTAAATTATAAATTCGCGAAGGAAATATACTTTTTCGAAAAACACCGCCCAACATTTTTTCTGCCTACGTCCTTGAAATCTATAAACAAACTTTTTACAATAGAATATAATCGTAACTACTATTGTATTACTGGAATTGTAATTCATATTCACAAATGAATATAAACATCTAAAATTTTTACTCTTTCCTCCTCCTTCGTTCCTCACCCATTTATATGCACACAGAAAAAAAAAAATTTGCTGTATCAGCAAAATTTTGTGCTGTTTCAAAACAACTCGACTGTACGAATTTTTTTTGGCAGCAGTAGCTTCATTTTTTTGTTGCCTCAACAAATCTTTTTTGTTACGAGAGAACAATTATTAAGCGATGGAATCGTATGCATCATAATTGTGCTCTGGGAGCGAAAAATATTTGTCGAGGCAACAAAAAAAATAAGCCTCTGCTGCAAAAAGACTCATTCTGTCAAGTTGTGTTCAACAGCACATCTTTTTGCTGATAGAGCAAATCCTTTTTTCCATGTGAATATTCATTGTTAGACTTCTATTTTTTTATGTTTCTCCTTGATTGAACAAGTGTGTTTTTTTTTAACTTGTCCTTTAGCTTAATGCACAAGGACATAGACAATTATCTTTCAGAATATATTTACAAAAATGATATCTCAAATCAGGTCGACTTGGTTCTCAGGTTTTTGTACCTTATATGTGACGCTCCGCGAGAAAAGGGCCCTTATGCAGAGGTGGCATAAGGGCCCTTTTCTCGCGGAGCGTCACATATTCGTATTCATTTTTCTGAAGCGTGCTGGATGTTCTTTTTACTTTGAGCCTTTGTCGGATTTCACTGCTTTTCCAACAAACATTTTTTTCTTTTCGTTGCAACTTTTTCTCTGTGACCATCATCGCAGATTCTTTGTGTGGAAAATGTATTGGTTGATTAAAAATATGGTTTTTAACATTTACGAATGATATAAATCAATAATAATGCATATACATTTTCCCGCCGCTACAAACCAACAAATGTACTGAAGATAATCTTTTAAAACTACTCACTCGCTGTGCTCCAAATCAGGAATAAAAAGTTCAACAGTTCGTAAAAAGTTGAAATGTATCAAAACATTGGAATAGGTTATAAAAAAGAACGAATAGGTTGTAATGGACAAACCAATAAAAAAACATTAGTGTGTACAAAAATCAAAGGGCCTTGGAATGAATGATGATCCAAAACTTTCAAAATACGTGTCTATGATTTTTTAGAAAAATGATAATTCGAGAAGAGGGTATTCGGGAATTCGGATGTTCGGCAAAATTACCATTTACACGATCGAAAATTACTCGCTTCCTTAACACCATTTCCTCGACGAAATTTTCAATTCAAAAACTTTATTTTAAAGTTTATATTGAAAAATTTTTTTTAAAAATTTCGATAAAAGTATCAAAAATTCATATGAAATTTTCGATGAAAATACTCAACAAAAAAGGCGCACTTGAAAATTTCGCAGAGCAAGTCGTGAAAAGCATATTTTCGCAAAATACCACATACCATTAGAATGATGATTTTCGAATTTCTCTTCTCTGTATTCGCCACTGCTAAACTCACAAAAAACCTAAGTATTTCATTTCCCGATGTATTTTACGTCATACTCCTCTCTCACTAGATCGAAAATTACTTCCTTCACACCGTTTCCTCAATGAAATTTTCAATTGTTCTTACGCGTTACGATACCGATATAGCGTGTACGTGACTTCGCATCGAGACCTAGATTTGTCGAATAATAAAAAAAAAAGACAAAACCAAAACAATCGAAGTGCCTCGATGTCAATAAATAAAAATTCAAGCGGGGTGAGGAGAGGAAAAGAGAAGGGAGAGGGGGGTGGTCGGGTGGTTAGGAAAGTCCCGGGAATCGCGCCCGTTTACACCACCGCCAACCCTCCCGAGAATACCCCCTCTTGGCCCCCTCGCCCGGAGTGGATCAATCGGTGCCGGCGTTACGTAAGACGTTGTAAAATCGCGAAAGCGCGCTCTTTATTTTAAACGGGATTTTTCCCGAGCCCCCTCCCCCTAAGGCGTTGTCAACTTCACGTGATTTCAGGGGTGCAGGGAGGGGGGAGAGGAATTTGAGGACAGGGTGAGGGATAGCGAAGGAGACGGGGGAAAGGAGCTTTACGAGAGCGGTTATTTTCCCGAGTTCCCGGAGTGGGAAAAGGCGAGGGTCTTTTGAGGGCCGCGGTCACGGGGACAACATGATTCACTGGGGTCGGGGGGAAAGGAGAGGAGAGAGGGTTGGATGAAATTTCGAAAGTCGGAAAAAGCCTGATCCTGCGAGGAGCCTGAAGGTGGAATTTATAATAAGATGAAATGTTGGGGTGATAGAATTGAATTTCGAGTGGGTTGAAAGAAAAAAAGTTGAAAGTGTTTGTGTTCAGGGTTTTTCATCCAAAATTTTTGGTGTTTTTCACGATTTTCTGATAATTGTAGAACTCAAAGGATTTTCTACACAAAAAAAAGGATTTGCTGTATAAGCAAAAAGATCCGCTGTTTCAACGCAACTTGACAGAACGAATTTTTTTTGCAACAGTAGCTCATTTTTTTGTTGCCTCGACAAATCTTGTTTAGTTGTCTCGACAAATCTTGTTTAGTACCAGAGCACGATCATTATGCTATGGAATTTTATGCATAATGCGATGGTGCTCTGACAACAAAAAAAGGAGTTACTGCTGAAAAAAATTCGATCTGTCAAGTTGTGATAAAACAGTACGTCTTTTTGCTGTAACAGCAAATATTTTTTCCCATGTATCGTTAGAAAAGGCCATTTTATCTTCATGAAACGCAGACACAAAAGCCCCTTTTTGGGGTACCCTCAAAATCAGTGGGAGTCACCATCAAACCCCTAGGGAATATTCATTAATCACATATAAAGCAGAATTCTTACCTGTCATATGGGGTTAATGAATATTTCCATAGGTCGTTATTGATAACTCCCATTGATTTCTCAGTACTTTAAAAAGAAGATTTCGTTACTGCGTTCTATAAAAACGAAGTGGCCACTTCTACACGTGCATGGGAAAAAATATTGTATGCTACACGGGAGAAACAAGATCATTCCCTGGCCCGAATTTACCATATATGCAGTGTAGGCAATCGCCTAGAGCGACAAGAATAGGGAGACGGGGGGCAAATTTTTGCGGAAAATGATGATCCGGGCCTGATGATTCCAACTTGTTCATTTGCACACCCGCTTCGCTCGTGTGCAACTAAGCACTCGTTAAAAGCATTCCATTTCACCCTTGTAGCATAAATATCTATTTTTTCTTTCTGTATTATTATGAACTTTTATTCGGTTTCAGAGAATTCGATACTGTAAGAATAAAGACCTGCAACAACTTAAACACTATTATTGGATTTCAAAAATACTATACTTACAGAGATTTCAGGTATTTTATAAACTTTTTCAATTTTCGCATCGTATGTATGTTTTTTGATGGATTTTCAGTATTAATATGTATCACTTTACATATTTTTTTAATTTAATGCTTATTATTGAAAATTCTAAAGGTTTCGAGTATTTTAATTGATTTTTTAGCAAACAGTATTTTTTGTACAGTTTTCTAGTATGTATTTTTCGTTTTCATATTTTTACGATCTTGAGACTTTTGTGGTATTTTTATTGATTTATTTATAGATTTTTAGAGCTATATGTTCTATAACTCAAAGTTTTGTAAATTTTTAAGAAAATGATATTCACCTACATATTTCTTGAGTATCAATAGATTTCTAGTATTTCTCTGAAATTTATAAAAAGATGAAAAACTCAAGTAATGGAATTGCATTTCAAGTGACTTCAGAGAAAAATAGTGTGAAATATTTGTAATCATGTTTAGGTTTTTTTATCTAGCAGTTTCTGGAATTTTTCATGATTGTTTTATAAATGTTGAACTTGAAAGATATTCTGTATTATTACGGATTTTTATTCAGCTTACACAAATTTGATGCTTTAAGAATGATAGTCTTGAAAAAAATAGTATATTATGCTACAAGGGACTAAAAGCAGTCTTGTTTTACCTGCGAGATTAATTTTCAATACGAGGATTTTACGAGGGCGCAAGGCGACCGAGTTAAAAACGAGTATTGGAACGTTATTCGAACGAAAAAAGACTGTTAGCCACGCGTTGCATACGATATTTTTTCCCCTACTGCATGTTTGAAGGTGTTTTGTTTTGTCCCCGGAGATACTCACTTATGAAATCGGCTCAAAAATGGCTACTCCCTATAGGGCAAATAAGACTCTTTAGGGCGTATAAGATTCCCTAGGGTGTAAAAGACCACTTTTTCACCCTAGTATACAAAAGACTACTTTCAAGCCCGCTCTCCAGGGAAAAAAAACCCGAAAACATGTATGTGGGGGAAAAAATAATTTTATTGATTATTGTGAATACTTTAACCACAGAGATTTTAGGTATTTTATAGATTTCTAAAATTTTCGCATTCTATGTTATTTAGAAAATTTTATAGTATTATATTTTCTAGGGTATTGAACCGGAGCGGAATAAGTTTCGATCCGTTCCGGATGCGAAGTGAGACTTTTTTCTCGAGCTCGATTCGTTCCGGATGCGGAGCGGGATTTTTTTTGTGAACTCGATCCGTTCTGGATGCGGAGCGAGACTTTTTTCGTAAATTCGATCTGTTCTGGATGCGGAGCGAAACTTTTTTCTCAAGCTCGATCTGTTCAGGATGCAAAGGAAAATATTTTTCGTGAACTCCCTTCTATTCGCATACGGAAGAAAACTTTTTTTATGTAATTTCTTTAATTCTAAAGCATTAAGCTTTTCACGTGTAAATTTGATATTTCTATAGACTTGGCAGAACAACATTTAGGGTAAAATTTCAATTGCATAATACTATTTCCCGCTAATAATTCGAGAAAAAAGTATATTTGTTCGTAGTGTTATTCATTACAAAAATTAACGTTTTGTCAAGTTATGTTGAGGTTACCTAAGCGTAATTTTAGACGTAATCGAATTGGTTTAACTTCGGTTATGATTAACGTAGGAGTCGGTAGTATTCTGTAGTGTTCTGTCGTTAAGGCAGGAAATCTCACTGTTTTTCATTTTCAATAATTTTTGTATAAGTTACATTTTTATAAAAACTGACCTCAGAACAAAGTAGGTACTGAGTGCATCTAAAATATGAACAAAATTCACTTATCAATATTAACTGTATCTGTGAGATAAAATTTTGTCTTGACATTGGAATATTCAAATGAAATTTGTTGATTTGCGAAATAACGCGTTTTTTCGAAGCTCGTTGCTTTTTTTCTTTTATCAAATGCAGTGTGCACTAAATTTCGCGTCCTGCCCGAAAACCACAAAGTCCTCATGAAATTTAAAGAAGATTTTGCCTCTGCCATTTTTCAAAATACTAAAAATTATAAAAGGTATTCGAGTTGAAAATTTAACTAATAAACGCGATTATACGAGGATTGGGAATAGAAACCACGGACCAAAATTTACCGAATTTTTCCGCGTGTTTTTCTGAGTTGAAAAGTCCTTTGTCAGTTATCATAAAACTCGAAATGAAGAAAGATATTCGAGTTAAAAGTTTCGACAATTCAGATTTCTCAGATTTCAAATTCGAATATCTTTTTTCATTTTGAGTTTTGTAGAAAAAGGCAGAGGACTTTTCAACTCAGAAAAACATGCAGAAAATTTTGGTAAATTTTGGAACGCGGTTTCTGTCCCACTTCTCGTAATAGCGCGATTATTGGTTAAATTTTTAATTCGAATATCTTTTTTAATTTTGAGTATTTTGAAAAATGGCCGAGGGAAAATCGTCTTACAATTTCATGAGGAATTCATGGTTTTTGAGCAGGATGCGAACTTTAGGACACCCTGTATAATTGACGTCCAAAAAAAGTTTTTTATCACTCTAACCTCAAAACTAACATTTTGACGTGACTTTGAGGCTATCGTGATGAAAAATATCGTTCGCATACATGAGTTATCGCCAGTTTTGGCGATAGCTCCCGAGTACAAAAAATACCATAGTTCTTTTCTATAGACTTACCTCATTTTTAAGTTGCTTGATACGATAAAATTATACAAAAAGTAAAGATGTACGGTGATTGGTAAAAAAACCAATGGCAGTAAATATCGAGATTAAAAAAATATATGATTCACATATATTTTTAAATCGTGTTGTTATGAGACTGTCCTTTTGTAAATTCGGAGATAGTAGAATCAATATTTTCTGAGTTGTTCGTAATTAGCTACTCCTTTCAACTCTTATACGCTGGCAATTTAACTCCAACCGAACTTTAACCTTTAATGGTTGTAGTTGAATTAGAGTTCGATTATTGAAGATTTCTGAAATAAAAAAAATCTACGTTAAATAGATATTTTCATAAGGAATGGCATTTGTTCATGAATTTCCATCATTTATTTGATTGTTCGATCGTTCGAACGATAAAATTTGGCTTTTCATTGTCATCTTATATACATATGATTTTCCTGGCATCATGCTTATTTGAGAATGTCCACTTTTTCACGTTTACAAACGCTTGTGAGGCTAAAAAGTGTAATACGATAGCAATTCCTTGGTAATCAATGAAGATAATTGTTAATTACATCATTTTTTTCGTTTTTTCTCACTCAAACTAAATTCAAAATTCAAATTTTTCGCTGAGCAATACTTAGCGAGTTCAATTTGCTCACACGAATCATGAAATTCGAACAAGCAACGATTTTAACTGCGAAAAACATCGTAATATACGGTGGGATCACAATATTATTAGGATGATATTAAAATTCTATAACCTCGAAATGACGATGCCATCACTTGTAATTGCATTGTAATTCGACAACCCTTGCTAGGGTGGAAAAAGATACATTTTTTCTGATGATGACATAAATTTTGTTGAACGAAAGGACTTCTAAAGTTGTTGTATACTTTTCATTTCTACTACGTTTTTTTTAACATTGTTTCTACACTGAGAAAATTACAAAGCATTTATTCTCATAGGCTATATTAAACTTGGTGTATCGAGCATATTTTGATGATCAACGATATAAAACTCTGGAGTTTTTCCCATAGTTTTAGAAATATTACTCATTTTTGACGGAATACTGCAAAAGCTATGGGAAAAACTCCTGAGTTCTATATCATTGATCATTGAAATATGCTCGATACACCAAATTTCATATAGCCAATGGGAACAAACGCTTGGTAATTTTCTCAGTGTAATGTTTTTATATGCCATAAAGCTCTTTTTCGTTTTCTAAACTTACTTTGAAGCATCAAAAAGTAATAGATACATAAGTTTTCATGCGTATCTAGGTTTTTTTCGTTATTCGAAGAATTGTGGTAAAAATGCAAAAGAAACGTGTGCTAATAGTAAAATATAATAAATTTCATTCATGACAACGATCCGAATTAGATGTAAGTTTTGATTTCACAAGATTCGTTTCTCTTCTTTATCAAATCTAAAGGATTTTACATATGGGGCATTCCACCTCAAGTGTTCCCACCTCAAAAACGAAACATTTTTTATTTAAAATTGTAAGTCCGAAGATTTGTTGATAATGGAAAGCA
>JAPYZL010172501.1:0-14537 GCA_030522825.1 Platygaster orseoliae
TCGGGTAAATGAGATCGGGAAAACGGCGTCGGGAAAATTGCGTCTAAGCAAAAAGGTCGATCGGGCATATGGATTCGGGCATTTGGCGTCGGGCGAATGAGCGCCTACCTAAGAATTAACGGAAACCTTTTTCTTGGGATCTAGCCTGACCGTGTAGGTCAAGGCGATACCTGATCCCAAAATAGTTTCGGTTAACGCTTAATGATCACTTATGCACTTTTTCCGTAGCTTGTTTCAAGACAAACACGCTGTATGTGGAACTCTTGTTTTGTGCTGGCAAATTTCAATGTTAAGGGGGTCTCCTTATCCAGAACCAAGAAAAATAGTACATTGTGCAAGTGCAACTAGGGCCAAAAGTGGCCGATTCGAGGCCTCTGAAGTTATCGGTCCCGAGCGGAGTGAGGGCCGATATCATGAGGCCTCAAAGGCCGCCCGTGTTGTACATACTATTTTTTTCAACAAGTGTACTCGAACAAGAGTTTTGATAGGCCCGTTTAAGTATGTCAAAATGGTCGGTTGACGAGAAAAGTAACAACACCTCATGAAACGTTTTTTATATCAATGTTTCTTATAAATCGATTTTTGTCTTTTCAAACACAATCAATATTTACGCGTAACTGCTTTAATGGTTCTCTATGTGATTGTAATGTTGGCCCGCCGGGCCAAAATATAGGTACTTTTGGCCCTAGGGCAAATCCGTACTGCGATGCGCAGTTGCCACTTTGCGTCGTCGGCCTGCAATTGGTTACTTCTGGCGTACGTAAACGGCTTAAAATCTCGCGTTTCGAGTGCACTTGTTGAAAAATATAGTATATTTTGTAACTAGAACCTAAGGCGTGGCTTTTTGGGCGAGGGCCAATTTATCAGCCTCGGCTACGCCTCGGCATATAAATTGGCCCTCGCCCAAAAAGCCACGCCTTAAGTCCGAGTTGTAAACTATATTTTTTGCAAAATTCGCACGAAAAAGTGCTTCTCGCACCTGAAAATGAACACGAAGGAGGTGCATTTCCGACACGGCACACCGCGCGCAAACGCGTAAAAGATTTACATCCGTTGCACTCGACTCAGATTTACGTTTCACGAAACCCGATTTTCGCGTGTTTTTCCTTTTTTTCACTTGCGGTAACAACGTAGTGGCGATTGTTGTTTATATTTCTCGTTTGATTATTTTTGTCAACGCGAGTAAACACTGAACAGCGGCGGCCATTTTGAACTAGAGTTTGCTTTCTCTATCCCTCTTCTGATTAGGTAAGAAAGAGAAAGAAAATACTTACCGACGCATGCTCGCGCCATTAGGGATAATAGGGACAACATTGTCCTTGGTTGTCTGTCGGTAATGAAAACTATCCCTAGGTAAAAGAAGGCAAAAACACGCAAAAAAAACCGACGTCCACATCGAAATGAATCGCCGGTCGGAAATGCACGTCCTCCGTGTTTGTTTTCAGGTGCAAGAAGCACCTTTTTTGTGCGTATTTTGCAAAAATATATTTTTCTCATGCTTCCGTAAAAAAGACCACTTTATTTCTATGGAATGCGGGAACAAAAGCCTCTTTTTGGGGTACTAGGAAATTAGCAGAAAATATCAACAAAAACCCTGGGAAACATTCATTAATCACGGATCAGGAAACTTTCTTCCCTGTGATCCAGGATTTATGAATATTTCCCTAGGGTTTTAATGATAACTCCCTCTAATTTCCAAGTACTCCAAAAAGAGGATTTCGTTCCGGCGTTCCATAAAAATAAAGGAGCCACTTTTACACATGCATGGGAAAAAATATTGTATGCTACACGAGACAAAAAGGATGATTCCAACGAGTGCAAAGTTTGGGCACTCGTTGGAATCATCAAAATTTTTTTTCAATTGATTTTTTGTCACTTTTCTAAGAAATCGAATTTTTCGCGCTTTTTTTGTTTGAAATGCGTTATAGATAATGAAAATAAGTGTTACATTGTGTAAATTAGAGGTTCACTATATTCGCATTTTAATTATCTAAAAATTAAAAAAAAATTACGGTAATAGCTTGAACGGTTATTTTTAAATCGTGCACGCAATTTTTAAAAATGAGGTTTCGATAAAACTTCGATAACTCCGAAATTTTCCGTTGTTTTTTAAAGTTTAGATGTGTAACTAAAAATATACGAAAAATCGTTGTACTGCGTTTTTATTTTCCGCTTCAAAAAAAAAATTAAGAAAAAGTACCGTTTTTCTTGGTTCTGGATATTTAAGGAGACCTCCTTAACAAGGTTACAAATGTATACTGTTAAAATGCCTGTAAATTTACAAACTTTCAAGGGCATTCGAAGGTACTTGAAATTCAAAAACATACTAGCGAAATTGATTTTACGAATCATAAACTAAAATTCACAGTTCGTGCTAGGAATTTATAGAGTACGTATTAATTATACTGCATCGTATCTTAGGGCACAATTCCTTTAATATGTTTTAGATAACTGTCACCATAATACACATAAATATACCTTTAATTTACTAAAAAAAAAAACCTAAATTTGTATTGCGTTCTTCAGAAATAGAAAAGTTAACATGAAATGATATATGGAAATACATTATCATGAATTTACTCGCAGAATTTTTTTTTTTGATTTGTTGAATTGATTTGAAATGATTTTGATTTCATTTCAAATCAAATGAATTTGATTTGAAAAATGAAACTCGCAATTGGAATTTGCGAGTAAAAAATATGATTAATTCATAGGATTTTGATTGTTCATGACTATTACTTTTTAATCACGCAAAACTGAAACAATGCACATTTTTCAACATTTTGTTACAGCAATGCAAAATTCGCAATACACGATTATTTTCCAACTTGAACTTTTTATAGCATACTTTTCTTTGCTATGTCTTGAAATTTCACGATTCCCCAAGCGATTAATTTTCTTTAAATTGTTGGATTCCAATACGCGAATTTTTTCATTATCGTATCATCTAAACTCACAACCATATGCAATCATTAACTGGTCTTCATTTTGAATTTATACTTATTTTTATAACTTATTTTGTTTTTATTTCTCTACACTGGCAATGTCTATTCAATTTCAAACATGTTCACTTTGCAAGATCAACATATTTTAAATAGACAAACAGTAATATAACCTTGATAGTATTTTACTTAATACGATGGCAACTCTAAATACAACTTAATAAATAAAACTGACACCTGTGAATGTATTTTATTTATTTTTACTCAATTTAAGACTTGAGAGATTTATCAAAAAGTTGGAATACTAACTATACATATTATTTCATTCCAAAAGGAAAATGCCTTGAGTAGAAACTGGATATGTTTATATTCATATATTCTCTAATCATTATCATCTAGAAAAATGAATAACTCAAGAATTCGATCAATAGTAATTGTTAAATACAGAGTGTATCTCTTGAAACTTCAGTCAGGTCAGATTTTGCCTGCATGGGTAAATGGGCGAATCTGACTTGACTGAAATTTCAAGAGATATACACTGTATTACGTCGCCCATAAAAAAGTCTCAGTAAGTACCACACCAAGATCTACCATCCCTAATTTCCAACCCTCTCACACTCTACAGATTTTTCTATCGACTCTCAAAACAATGCATCTGTTTTGCATCCCTGTGTTTTGAAATTGAAATTTCAGAATATTTTCATTTCATGTATATATATGCGCGCATGTAGTAGGCAACAGCGCGAAATAACGATATCAAGAAGGGCTCATTTGCCTCGCAAATGTTTTTTAAGTAGCTACTGCCTTTGAAAGCTATTTATAATTGCCGAAAGGAATTAGTGATTTCGCGTGTTGTGTCATGTGCGCACTTGAAAAGTTGAGTAGCTGTGGCCGTATGCGGCAGTCGACAGACGAGTGCACTTTCCCAACCCTTCTCAAGTTGCACGTTGCATCCATACGATTTCGTGTGATGGATGATGCGAAAAATTCTTCTTCATCTGAGTATTACGTCGAAATCAGAACTAAAAGATTATTTAACTAACTCTTTATCATCGTTCCAAATATAAAGTCATCCATGACTAACATGGACTCTTCAATATAAATGTGAAAAAAGAAATTTCACACAATATAAAAAAATTCAAAGCAAGCTACTTTTGTTAGCGCAGCAGTCGAAGCGTTTTTTAGGAACTCTGCTTCATAACCCTTCCCTCTTAGAGCGAACTCTCAGTGTTGTCGTTTTGTTATGCGCAGGTGATACATTGTTCTGGTTATCTCAAAGTGAAACAATACAATGTGGGTCAACTGGCTGGAGCTGGTTCAGAGTACGATGATGGTTACGAATTTCAAAATGTTGGACTGGTTGCGGTTGGACACTCGCTCCCACATTGCTCCATCACCGAGATCAAAATGTGCCATAACATGTTCATGTTCCGAGCTTGCCTTGACCTCAAGTTTCTATTTTTCGACACGAGGTAAGTAACGACTGTTCACAATTCATGCACGTTCAGATGAATAAAATAATACATTGTACATCACCCAGAGGTTCTTTGACATCCGGTGATAGCAAAAATACCTCTGAGAGGTGCACACGATGTGTAACACGCCTCATAACGTCACTTTTTTGCCATCCCCGGACTAAAATGTTAGTTTTTTAGTCCGAGGATAAGGACAAATGACCGTGTAATTTTACTATACTATTCCGAAGGAACTCTCGAATAAATCTTAGATAATATTATGAGAACAATAAAAGGCTTTAATTGATACGCTTGAAAGATAAAAAGTGATAGAACGAGGCTTGCTTAAAATGTCTAACGAAGATTGCTGGTTTAATTCCTTGGGCGAAAAAAAAAATTTTTTTCTGCGAACTAGTGCACTTTTTGTCAAAATCTCTCAACCAAAAAAGATGTTACAAAAAACATCATGAATCTGTGATGCGATATGGTTATTTTTCTTTTTTTTTAAATAAATACCTAATTTTCGAATTTATAAGAGCAAAAGGAAGTAATTTTTTTATCAGCTTGTTGGTTTTATTTTTTTAGTTGAATAATTTTGCCAAATTTTTGAAAATCACATGTAATTTAGTAGATTATTAAGTTCTCAAATGCTAAATACTTTTAACGTAGTACATATTTTCTGAATTTTGGTTATTTTTTAGGTATTGTAAAAAAAAATTTCCATATGGACTTTAAAGTATTTAAGTACAGCAAATTGTACAACGTTATTGATTCTGTTTAAATTTTTCCCGAAGTGAAAAGTAGATTTACTCGAAATTCCAGTGACAAATCTATAATAAAATAGAAAAAAATGTATTAATTAATTTTTGTTTATTCATTCTTGATCTTAATTAGAAAGAACTTTTATTAGAATGCTCGGATTTCCAATAAAAAATTAGATTATAAAAAGTTTTGTGCCATTACTTGGTTCTATACTTTACGAATTTCGCTACATTTAGTTAAAATACAATTTTGTTCCAAAATATTTTGTTACCGCAAATTGGAGAATTATGAAATATTTTTCAATTTAGTTCATCCAAAATTGAATTAAGTTACTCGAAATTTTATTATAAAGTCGAAATTTGAACAAATCAAAATATGATTGAATTATTCAATAATTTTTTCTTATTCTAATTGACAATCAAAGTACTGAAATTTTTGATTCAAAAGAACAAAATAATAAAATATTTTTCTAGTTGTTCAATGTGCAACATTTTGAACATTGTCTAACAATGTTCAACATTTCAATGTTGAACATTATTTTCGTCTTCGGTTCTATTATTAAAAATCGTCAGAATCAAAACATTTTAAGTTTTGGATCAGTAGGACAATAGAGTAGCCAATTGAAATTGTTTTGGAATTTTTTACATTCTATAGATAATACAAGTGGAATACCATATTTTCTGATTTGCATATTGAAAAACTTCATAACTATTACACCTGTTAATCAGTTTTGATTTTTATAAAATTTTGAGTTTCTGGAAAAAAAAATAAATTCAGTAAATAATAAAAATTTTTTATATATATATATCTTTTTTACAAATATGTATTCGAATCACATAATAAATACTTTCTAAATGTATTTATGAAGTTAATTATTGGGTACATTATTGTGTAAGAATTTTCGTTCCTGATGTTGAAAGTACATTTTACGAATCGGTTTTTATTCTAAAATCGAAGATTTTGGCATTCAAAAAACAACTGTAAGATGGGAAAATGTACTTCAAAAATTTTTTTTTTATTTAAAACTCATGATTACTTGCAAACAATTTTTTTCGTTTTTTTCTTTTTTTGTTTAAATTTGTTGAGCTGATTAACTAAACGTTTTTTTTTTTTTTCATTTCAGCGTTCCACAGCTCATGGGATACGATCCTACAGACCTTATCGACAAAACACTTTACCACTACGTTCACACATCTGACGTACTTCACCTTTATCAGGCACATCGCATATGTAAGTTGTTTGCAAATGTTAAAAATCCTCCTTTTTTCATGTTTTGAGTTAAAGCCTGCTCTATCAAGCTGAAAAACCGTCAATTTTCGCTAAACGTAGTTGTTACGAAGAGATGAAAAGTGTTTCAGCATCATAAAAAAGCTAAAATTTGTTTAACATGAGTTGACAATGTAAGAGCCTTAATTTTACCAAATAAAAAAGTCTTTGTTGTGCGTGGAGAGATGACACTGAATTTCATCGATTAAATGTACGTTGTACTAGTATTACTTTGTGGGCGAGAGTTTTATAAGTTTCCCTCTTGCTCCGTTATCGTTGTTTGCACAGCTACTCGCTGTTTTCAGAAGCGTGATGTGACTTGACATAAATTTTTCCAAGTTATGATGTACTAACTGTTCTCGCTTGCTTCTGTTAAATGTTGCTAATGTTGAGAAAATTACTTTACGCTTTTATGTCGATTCAAGATTATTTTATTAAAAACATACACAAAGAATATAATGATTTCGAATATATAGAACACAGATTTTTCCACTTGCTTTATTGCGCGTGATTTAAATTAAAAAATAAGATTTATGTTCGGTAACGTAATAAAAAACTGAAAGGTAACAAAAAAATCATCGCTATTCAAAGAAAGATCTATTTTAACGAATTTTAAAAATTCACTTTTTTCTACTTTCTTATAAATCAAACATTCGATTCAAAAAATTTTGAAGCTTTTACAATCGGTTTTGAACAATACCCTGAAAATTTATGTTTTAGTGTTACTCAAAGGCCAAGTAACAACTAAATACTACCGCTTTCTAACAAAATCGGGTGGTTGGATGTGGATCCAGTCTTACGCTACAATCGTCAACAATACAAGAAGCTCAAGGCCCCACTGCGTCGTCTCAGTAAATTACGTACTCTCTGAAACTGAGGCCTCGAACCTTATCCTTAACGTATCTCAGAAAGAAGCTGCGGAAAAATCTACCAAATGCAACAACCTCTCAACCAAAATTGAGCTCGAAGAAAGCAGAACAAGCCCAGCACCAAACACTAACAGTCGAAAGCGTCGCAAGCTCGCGGAGCCGTTAGAAAACACCGATTTCGCGAATTCTTACGCAGGGTACAATAATCAAATAACTTACAGTGCTCCGTACACCCCCGAAGAGACTTACATTCCGAATCATGAAATCCAACACCAACAGCAACAACAACAACAATTTTACACTGTCCCAGTTGCCCAAGGCCCAAGGGGCCAAAAACGATCTTACTCGGCTTCCATTAGCTCTTGTGGAAGTTCTGATGACTCAGAAAGCCATGTTTTTGGGTCCCAGAATTTCGGGCCCCTCCATCCCCATCACCATCAGCATCATGGCCACAAGTCCCCACCTAGTGTTGGGCTGGAGGTGCCTTTCAGTTTCAACAACTACGAGAACGGCTACGACTCAGTGCAACAGCCAGAAATGTACCAACAGCATCACCACCACCATCACCAGAGTAGTAGGCAGCAGCAACAGAACGTGGACCATCCTGGATACACTCCAGTCATTGTTGACTCGCGGTATTATGCTACAAGTTCCAGTGCATCAATTCCACACGCTTTGCATCATCAAGATGCTACGGTGTTGCACCACCAGCATCAACATCATCAATTTGTTCACTGACTGGGTTCGGTAGACGAAAGAGGCGTCAATATAAGAATCGATTGTGCCATCTTCAGGCTCTAAATCTTCGTGAAAGTGTTGGTATGTCATAGAGTCATTAGCAGTTGACTTAATAAATTCTATTCTTATCTGTTTAAAAAAATTAATAGCCTATCTTTCAAAATTGCATGATAAATACTTCAATAGCGTTAATTCCGAATTTGTATTTTTAAATGCTGTGTACTTTGATATTCGACTTTTAGAAAGGAAAATGTACTCCTCGGTTGAAAATCGCTGATTTTCTGACAAGGATGATAATTCGTTATTTGAGCAATGTTTATATGACTGCCAACAAACCCTGTTTGAGCCCTTTTTCTCTAACAAAAGCTGTGATTTTTCAAATTGTACAGTAGTTCGTAGTTGTAAAAATCAATGTTCAAACATTTGCTCCATATGATGGGATATCACCCTCTTGTCACCCTCTACTATTTAGTAGATGACGCTTGAGTACCTGTCAGGTATGTCCGTTAGAGTTCGGTGTGCTCTATGCAAAGTTTATATACGATTACTACCGGACAAACCCGACTGTTTGGTTCATAGGATGCGGAAAGTATTCCACTTGCTAGTCGCTATGTCATGAAAAACGATACATTTCATAAAACCTAACCTACAATATTTTCACAAGTCTCTACAGCGTTACTGTGTGAAATAGTTAAAACCTTGATGGAAATAATAGCAGCGATCAACCAAAGAAACATACCGCAAAATGACCTTAACTCTCTAAAAATAAAATTGAATCGTTTCAATGTACAAAACAATGTTACAGACTTGTAAATACAGTTGAAGGACGTAATCGTGCGGGTTTGAGAAAATTTATAAAGTAGTTACGTATGTGAAATTCGACTTAGGATTTTTTATCGGTAGAATATTTATTTACAACCATAAAAATTTGAGAATTAAACTAGATGCTTGTGTTCGTTTACGATTTTTCAGTATTTGAACATTTTTTTGAAAACTTGCGATACTCGCGAAATATCATAATGCATTCGACGACTTGAATTAACCGTTTGTGAGCTTGAAAGACAAAGAATGGTTTATATTATTTGTGCAAGGACGTATAATAAAAATTTATGAGCAATGCATTTTCATTGTTTCTAATTTGAAAACCCATATAGTGGTGTTATTAGTCGGTAGAAAGTCGTCCGAAATTGATAATCAAATATGTGAACAATTCGAAATTGTATTATAACAATTTCGTCTTAATTTCGCTTATTTTACATAGTGTCCCAAAGTCACCAATCAATACTTTAGAAGCTTATAGCTTGTGAAATTTGAAGACAATTTTTCCCTTGCCATTTTTCACTAAGTTCGAAATCAAAAAAGATATGCCAGTCGAAAGTTTTAACCAATCAGCTTTCTCAGATTTCAAACTCGAATACCTTTTTTGAGTTTGAACTTTTTGAAAAATCGCAAAGAAAAAATTGTCTCAGAATTTCACAAACCATAAAACCCTCAAATATGAATTGGTGACTTTGGAACACCCTGTGATAATTGCGTATATGAAACATTGGCTAACTAATATGAGATATTGGCGTTCAGAGATACCTACAGTCCGGCGGGAAATTTTTTATCTGCCGGCAATTTTAAAATTTGAGCAAAACAAATTTTCTATCGTGTAACGGTTCGCCCAGGTCTCCTTATATAATATGATTAAAAAAAAAGGAATATATTCTATTTTCGGTATTGAACAACTTCTAATCTTTGACGACTTATGTTAGTTACGAAGGTGAAAATATTTTACCTTTATGAATTTGGGGTTTTGAACGCTAGTCACTTTGATTTTTAAAAAACGGTTCATGAAACGCGTTTTATAAATACTTTATAAAAAAATGTCAGTTCTACAACACTGTTTTTAACGAAAATATTGATTTTCGCAAAAACAGTCATATAAAAAATGTCATGATTTACAAAATCGTAGACCTTTTAAAAGCCCTAAAAAAATAACAATATTTTATAAATAATTACATACTTTATAAAAGTCTGTATAACCCTAGTAACTGGAATTTTTACAAATCACTTGAAAAAATGCTTCATAAAACTACTTTATAAAAACTTTATATAAAATGTTGAGATTCATAAACTATGATCATATGAAATCCTCAGTTTTATAAAGTGATTTTATAAAAAATTCTAGATTTTTTGAAGTGCTTGGTAAAAAGTTTTATATTCACTTTCACTATGACTTTCAACTGCAAAAAAGACATCGAGAAAAGTTTATTTGGTTTAAAAATTACACGACTCCCATAAAATTTCGAAAAACTTATTTTGACATATCTTACATAGATTTGCGTATTATTATACAACGTTTTACATTACCATAATCAAAATTTTGAATGAACGTAGTTAAAACTTTTTCTAGAATAAAGACAATTTCATTGTGCATTAGACGACACATTTTTGAAATAATACAACTACATTATTTACAGTGTTGATGAATTTCAAATTTTTTAGAATCGCCTTGTGTGACACTGATAGCAGATGAGTTTTTTTTAATCCAATAGAGACTATACAGAAAAGTAAAAAATTTGTTTCGGGAAAACAAAATTTTTTAAAAGCATTTTGAATTGTGACTTAATTGTCAGGCGTTTCAAAAATTATGCCGGAATTGTTTCCCGGGAACATGTAGGGTCCGCGCACGTGTCGCATTGCTCGTGCTTTGTGATGCTCGTAAAGACAAACCACTGCATTTTCGTCAAATCAGTGATTATAACAATGACTCCGTAATAATGATCTATTACAACCTCGCGCTCGCTTCGATTGCTGTCACGTGGCCCTCGTTAAAATCTGCCCTGCTGTTTTTCTCCACGACGTTTCGAGAAATTGCACGATCGCTTGTTATGCGAAACCTATTCGTCGGATCAAGAGAACAAAGCCTCAAGGGAAAATTATTGTAGTTCTAAATGTCATGAATACACTAAAAATAAAATGTTTGATAATGTGTGTACTTGTCATACTCCGGAAAAACGAGATCGTTGTATATTAGTAGACCACGAGGAAGTTAGCCCTTTCCCCTATGTTCGAAAATTAACAATTTTTTGCTATTTATTGTTATAGTTTTTCAGATTTTTAGTTAAAAAGTTTCGTATGCTGAATTTGAGTTTGAAAGTTATTGCGAAATTCAAATTTCGCGGGAAGTAAGCCCCCCTCCCCACTTTCGCAAATCGGAGAATTTTTTTTTTTTATTATTACTATTTTTTTGGAAGTTGTCGGACGAGAGTTTTGTTAATTTAATTACAGTTTGAAAGTTTTATCAAAATCAAAATTTCGTGGCAAGTTATACTCCTAATATTGAAAATTAAAATTTTTTAAATAGTTTGCTTTATTTTTGGCCTGAGATAAATGTTAGGCATTTTATTTTATTTGTTTAATCATAGTTTCAAAGTTATCACAAATTGAAAAACTACGGGAAAAGCGAAACACTCCATTACCCACACAGCATATGACCGTTTCAGAAATATTGCTGCAATCTACGTGAAAGTTACGCGGACATATAATGCTGCAGAGACGTTGCTGCAACATTGCAGATATGATTGAAAGGTTTCATGCTGTATGGGTATTAGCAAGCCTATTATTATTATTATTACTATTGTTGTTTTTGTTGTTATTATTATCATCATCATCAATATCATCATCGTCATCGTCATTATCATCACCATTTTCATCATCATTCTGGCAGGATATTGTAAAAGTTCATTCATTCCCATTTCTTTTTGATGAAATACTCGCAAAATTGAGTTTTTACAGGATGTATATATGTGTTTTTCATGGTTTTTCAGTCCACTGATTACCAATCTAGTAGCAGATTCCGAAATTAATTATTTCAACTATTTGTAAAAGCATATTTGCAGAATTCTAGTTTTCGTAAAATGTATATGGGTGATTCAACATCACATTTGCTTCGATATTGTAAATTTCGATGAAATACTTTTTCTTTGCTTTTTATAGAAAATAACTCGTAACATATTGTTTAATATCGCTCAAAAGATTTTTCTGGCGGAAGAAGAGTTTTTGAATTTTTGATAAACGTCCTTTTTCGCAATGAAAAGTCATGTTTTGCAGCCTCAATAATTCCAAAACCGTACATTGTAGAAAAAAAACTACTGGCAGTAAAAACTTGGGTTTTTCCTCTTCTTTGCAATGCTTTTATGATTTTTTTTTTTTTTTTCACAATCTTTTACTACTTAAAATTCAAATTTTTAGGTATATCAAATCAATTTTTCTAAACTTCGCCTTTCTTATATTATTTTTCTTTTTATTACAATATATTTTTCAAAGTCTTTCGATGAACATACTATACAATTTCATAATGCCAGTTTCATGGTTTTTTGAGTTGCTAAATAACAAATCGACACTGTCTTTGCATAATTCTTTTGTTATAAAAATTAATTTGAATAAATTTTTTCACAATTTCTTTTTTACAACATATACGAACTTTTCATGGTTTTTTAGGTTGCTGCTCTGGCGTTCAAACATATACCAGATCTGGTGTATGTTTAGTGTATGATGATTTTCATGATTTTTTTTTTGCTTAGATTATCGCAACAAATGTTGTATTTGTAGTAGAATATTGTTTTAAGTGTTTTGCTATCACGTTTATTGTAAAAAAGCTCTGCGAATTTAATAATTGTATCAAACTGTCAAGTCCCAGAATATCATTTTTTAATCACAATCTTAGCTTATCACCACCGGAAATATGTCTAAAAGTTTCTTTAAAAAATAAACTAAACTCTCTCAGGCATTTGCAAGATGAACTACGCGCTCTAAATGGTCATTTCGAAATGAATAAAATAGCCTAGATAAAGTAAAATTAGATTACTATTCCAGGCTATTTCATCAATTTATAAACTACGATTTAGGGTACACAGTCAATCTAGAGAGAATAGCTGCAGTAACTGAATTTATTTTTTTTTTTTGGAATTCAAGACATTCTTCCGGCAGAAATATGCCAAGATTGTAATTTTCAAATGAAATTCATCAAAATTCTAAATAAAGAAAAAAATTTTTTTTTATTTAAAAATATTCAACTGTTTTATCTAACATAAACCTAAATTTAATTTTTGTTGTTTGCATTTTTTTAGGACGTTATAGTTGTAACATTTCAATAAACTCGAAAAGTTAAGTTTTACGTGAAAAATAATTAGATTTGAAACATTATTCTAACCTAAAGATGAGGAACCAACTTTAAATAATGATGAAAGTTCTAAATGGGCACATTTAAAACTTCAAGTAAATTGCTTTAAACTTTGATTGAGCCTGTTATTACTTCTAAATTAGTGTGCTGGAAATTAACAGATGAACTATAGTTCAAACAGTTCAAACAGAAAATGCAATTTTTACGATATTAATTGAGAGTTTTTGTCACTCCTTTCTACTTGGTTTTGCATTGCCAAGTTGATATAATATTTTTTTTAAAGTTCAATACATATTACAGACAAGTTTCACAAACAAAAAGTGCAGATATTATTAACTACCTACTTTTAACAACTTGCAGAAATTGGAATTGATTCAAGGGTGGGGGTGTGGGCGGTCGATCTCTTTTTTTTTTAGTTGGCACCCCCTGCTTTTAATATTATTTTGATTATATGTAATAAATAGCGTCCAACATAATTTATGCGTATTTTTCAGCATAAATCATTAGAAAAATATGCATTGACATAGAATATGCGAATTACATCCGAAGCGATTATCGACCAATTTCCAAAGCGTAAGATAAACACTTTGCCAGAAGAATACACGCGAGGTGACATGTTTAATCGAGGGGCGAGAGGCAGCCTCTTTCCAAGGTTTTTTTATCTCGCCTTTGACGCGAAAGAAGGGATATGTAAAGGATGCTCGTGCACGGGCCGTAATTGGTACAAAATCACTGAACAAACACATCGGGGGTCGTGGGCGGTGTTACGTGCCGTATCCTTGGCAACGTAACCGCTCTTCCTTCTTCTAGAGCAACTCCGCTGCCGCTTTGCTGGTCCGTTTTTGATTGTGCAACTGTACTATAACCATTTTCAACGTGATACGTGTTATAGGGTGAGCGAAACGGTATCTAGACAAGCATTTATATACTGCTCATTCTAAGAAAACACTGGTTAAGATCGTACTATCATTTTACACAGTTATTTTACTTCAACAATCGCCCTCAGCGCAATTTTTTACGTGACTTTTCTACTTTCTTCGAAATGATTTCTTATTTTTATTATAAAATTTACGAACATCGCTAGTCACTGAAAGAAATTAAGAATCTGCATGAACACTCACGGGCAGTGGACAATACTCACGCAATAGACAATAGACATCAATAGTCAGATACAGATCAGAAATAGTCAGGAAAATGTCAGCTACAAGTCAATGGCATATCCACTGACTTTTAGCCCTTAGCAACACCGTGTCATCAAAGTGTCGCCAAATGGTCATCGTTTTTTGATGACAGTTTGACGACAGTTTGATGACACAGCGAATAATACATTTTATGT
>JAPYZL010172512.1:0-19716 GCA_030522825.1 Platygaster orseoliae
TTTTCAATATTTAATTACAAAAATTTAACAAAATATTCTCTAGATGATGCTTTATAATTTAAAAAAAGTTTGAATAAATTTGCTTGAGCTGTATCTTCGCAAAAAATCAGCAAAAAAAGTGTTTTTTTTTTCAAGTTATACCTTACCCCCCCCCCCCTCTTAATGTATGAACATATTTAAAGGAAAGAAGAAATTATTACATTATCATCAGTTATTTCGATTTTAATTGGCATTTATGAAAATGGGCTCGAATGAAATGTTTTTCTTGAGAAAAAACGTCAATTTTCATAATCAAGTAGTTTCTTAGTAATCATCAATGACGATACAGTAACAAAATCGAAGCAAATAGAAAGAAATATGGAAGAATAACATGATTTATTCTTATGTAAAATAAATTCATGAACTTTTTTAGCCTGGAGTGTGAAAATTGCAGTTTGACGGCCATCAATGCAACTACTCAAACTTAAAAATCTTCGTTAATTCGAAATATTTCCGAACAAACATAATTTATCAATTTTAATCAATACTGTAATTTGACAATGATCAATCGAAAATGACAGTTTTTGTCAATTACTTTCAGCGATGGTCAATCTTATTATAAACAAACGTAAAATAATATATTATTGTGAGTTTTCACAATGCCTGGCTGGACGAAACGAAGGGTTGCAGCCCGAGGCGAAGCCAAGGGATGCAATCGTTTTGTCCAAAAAGGCATTGTTAAAACTCACAATATGATATTTTATTTGTAGTTTTCGAATAATTCACGTCCAAATATCCGATTATTCGAAAATTTCAAATAAACTATATTAACGATCGTCAAAACGAAATGATGTCCGTCAAAAAGTTATTTTACTATCGTCAAACTTAATTGTAGACCGTAGAAAGCAAATTTATTCCGAACAATTAATTGAAAAATTTGAGAAAGTAGTAATTTTAGATTGTTAACGAAATTCAGATCTGTCAAAAAGTATATAGACGATCGTTAAACTAAATTGACGATCTCCAATTTTGTTTTCGACGAATGTACAAAAATATTGACGATCGTTTAAAAATGCCGTAACAGTAAAATAAATTTCTAATGGTTCCATCATTTATTTAAAAGTTTCGTCAAAAAAAAGACGATCGTAAAATTACGTTAACGACCGTTAAAAGTCAGGAGACGATCGCTAAACTCAATTGAAGATCTTTAATTTTACTTTTGACGAACGCTTCAAAATATTGATGATCGTTTGAAAATTGACGTAAAAGTCGAAAAAGCTCGAAAAAAGTTTTTTTCATTCCATTTCAGTTCATTCTTCAAATTCATTGAATTTTTTCAATTTTGATCCATTCAATTACATTCAATTACATTCAATTCATTTATTTTAATAATTAAAATTCATTCCATTTCAACTCATTCTAATTTACTGTCAATAATTTGAACAGTTTTGACTATTGTCGATTAAAAAATTGACGTTTTTCCCCATGGGTTGCCATGTCTAAATTCCAGTTATCATTTGGTTTAAATATTTTCAATAGTATCATTTTTTAACATGCATTTGGTATGTACAAAATCACCTACTACTGTAAATAAAAATCATCCAATCTTTACCGGCAAATTTTACATCACATCTGACGTTAGATTATATTTTGAGATTAAATTCTCTACACTTATAAATTATTCACAAAATGCACTTAGAGTAAGAAGTTTTTTTTACACTACAATAAAAAAACACGAGTTGAATCATTCTAATGGATAAGGATTAAGTTCTAAAGCTTATTTATTTCTTAAAAAAGTTCTTATTTTCAGACAAGTCGTTGAATATTCATGAAGTACTTATTTATCGCTTTTGTTATGTTTTTGTAAATATTGCAGAAATTAATTTGACGTCGCATTATTATTTTACTTTGAATTTATTGAGTTATGTGCTGAGAAATTAGATAGGTTTTTAACGAGACAGCCTGTCCAGAGTTAAGAAAATTTTAAGAGAGATTGTACTGGCGAAAAAGGACCTAAGGAAATTCAACACCATTTTTTCCCCTTCCGGCGCTGTTTCATTCCTGCGCTTCGGTTCCAAATGAATGGGAGTTTTGTCTACAATGTGCAAATAGTGCGCAAGCTAGTTTCAGCGAGAAGCTGTAACAAAACGTATGGAACGACGCTTTTCTTTCGTCAACAACGAAGGAAAAACAAAGTTCCGAAATGCGTTGCCTTAGAATACTGAACTAAAGTAGACAAAAATAAGGTCTCCATTCACAGAACAATTTTCATCAATTCTCATATAACTTCTCCGCAACTCTGAGTATGAAAGGTGTTTTTCATGTAGAGGAATGTGGGGAATTTCGAAACATGGGGAATGTCGAACCATTGACATATTTGTCATTATTTAGGATGCCATCTATGCGAAAATTCTGTCATCGTATAATTTCAGCTTTATCTCATTTTCCATTAGCAGTCGAACCAATAAAACGTATGTTGGGCTTTCTGCGATAATCAAGTGAATCTTGAAATTCGAAAAGTGTTTTTTTTTTTGGAAATCTACATTGTTTGTCAACATTTTTTGTCTATATTTTTCATTAAAATCTTTTATTCCTTCATTGCGAAGTTATGAATAAATGTTTTACACCAAAACTCGTTCAAATTTTTGCAATTTGCAACATGTTTCGACATTCCCCACGATTTCTCAAAAAAACAAAATCGATAATTCGAATTTTTAAATTCTATAACCTCAAAAGCGTCGCATATTATTTCTAGTATAACCTCTATTTATAAACTTTTGAAAAAATTTGATTTCCGTGTGAGTTATGATTCACAATCAAACTGTGGTTCGAGATTCCCCACATGCTCCTACGCTTTCCACCCGATTCAACAAATGAATATTTGCGAAAATTTCCCGCATGCAAAACGATTCTGCGTATGACAAAAGTGCGAAATAATGTATAGGCTTGGACGAAATGGGAGGAGTTGAAACCCAAAGTACCCCATTGTGTTGTCTTAAAACACGGCACACATAAGCTTTTACCACTAATTTAATAGAATACAGATGGCCCGTTTCACGACGCAATTGTCATCGTGACAATCGGCTATTTGTTACGAGGGCGACTTAACCGGACTAGAAGACCATTACCAAAACCATATACAACGCCATTTTTTCGAAATATGGATCGCCTCGTCGCCGGGCCTTATACGGTCTTTAATTGACCGCTACGAGTGCCCGATAAATAACACGCAAATCCTACGTGCACCCGGCCGAGTTTGATAAGAGAAAACGCGGTCTTTCCATTTTAAATCAAGTTGTCGTTTATATTGACGGTATAGGCCATTTCGGAAAAATTAAAAATGCCTTGAAAAACCAATTTGGTTCACTCAAATGATCTTTACTTCAGACAAACAAATTTTGTTAGACTCTTACAAATTTTGTTTCAAAGTTATTTATTTTCTGCTAATTTGAATTTTTTTGCCCATACCAAAAATATTTTACATTCAAAATAATTTGTTTATCTGAACTAAAAGTTTATTTAAGTAAACCAAATTAGTTTTTTAGTATAAGAAAAGTCTAAAATTCGGAAAAACAAGAATCAGTCATGAATGTAACCAACAAAAAATTTTTTAAATTATTGTTAATGATTTTGATTTGAATACTTGTAGCGGATGCAAAAAAGAAATATATGTAATAAAAAACTTAGATTTGTATGATTTGTAAAAAAATTATAATATGAAAAGACAATAAATAAAGACATCATAATTCGTTCGTACATTCGTAATTTCTAAACAAATTATACAAAGTTTTTCATACGAAATTGTTCATACTCAGTAAGTGCTACAAAGTCATGAATTATTTATACAAGTACTTGAACATAACCATTTATAATATACAGTATCTTATATACAATAATTTTTATAAAGTTTACAATACAGTTATGTATACACTAAATACTTGTCAATTAATGATTCTAAAAGTTATTTTTACGATATTCATCATATTTTCAAAGTTTACCGTTATTAACACATATATGTTATACATTGATTTTCACTCTGTAACTTAGAAATAATAGTTCATTCTATGCAATTTATACGTATTGATATATATCTTATACTAGAATCATTTATAATTTCATATAATTGCATTTAAAATTTCTACTATACAAAAAATAATAGAAATTTCATAATGACAATTAATAATAATGAGAAAATAAATAATTTTGTGTCAGTTATAAAAGAAATGGATTTATATGATTTTCAAAATTGGAAAAATTATTCTGGCTTGAAATTTCAATAATTGACATCAATTCATTTAATTGAAAATGTGTACACAAAAATAGAATTTTTCTAATTTGTGTGAAATATGAATTGTACTTTTTTTGTTCAGTATAATTGAAGAACATCGATGTAGTGCGTACACTTTACAACGTTTCAATTTTTCGAATCTAACAAATTTCAATTTCTCAGGCGCCAGAGAAGTAGAAAAAAATTTTGTAAGTTGGTCGAACATTTGCAAAAAGTAAATACAGAGATTTTGAAATAAAAAAATTGTGGATTCGTTTCAAATAAAAAAAATTAATAAACAAATTTTAGAATCGAAGAAATTAAAGATGCAATAATTGGTATTGAAATTGTGACAACCGTGTTAAATTGAAAAAATTCAGAATTTTTCGTCTATTACATCGATATAAATTATGTCTCTCTCAGTCAGAGTGATTCAAGGGCGTCGATATATAGAGCAAGGACACAATTATAATCGTTCGCCAAACCTAAAGTTACAAAATCCAAATGTCTAAGCCGAAAAATTGCAAACTTATAAGTAAGAAATTAAGCTTGAACATTATTTTTACGGCACTTTTTCGGATTGGATCTTGAAAACTTTTCCAAATTTGTTTTTGAACACGTATAATTGATAGAAGTACAGAATTTAAGATAACGGAATTCAGTTAGAAAAATCTGAATACGTATTTCAAAAATTACTTTGAAATAAGTGAAAAGTTAAAAAACTCCAAACATAAATTGACGTTTGCAAACAAAAAAGCGATAAATAAAATTCATAAACAATAATCAAAAAATTTCATTTATCAGTTCATTCACAAAAATTTTATATTGAAATTCATTTGAAAATTTTTCACACAAATAACTACACTATCCACAAATCCGAAAATACAGAAAGATAAAAAAAGTGAATAAATAGATGTATGTTATAAGAATATTCGATATTTTTAGATCCCCTTGTAGAAACTTCCGATGATTTCATGAACAAAAAAAACGTTCGGTTCTCGAATGAAAAGGCCCATATATGATTCACGTGTTGCAAAAAAGCGCCTTTTCGCGATAAACAATTTGCAACCGTTGCGCTACATTTTCTAGAACTCGTGGGTTTACGAAACCAGACGCGTTCGAAGCAGCGGCGAATCCGGTCGGCCGTTTTTGGAAGAGAGGCCTCAATACTATTTAAAACTAATTTTCGTCACCAAAATAAAAGAAACATTTCCATAAAACACACACTCCCCTATTTCATCACGTTTTCAACTAATTTAACTGAATTTCACACGTCAATTACAAAAATATCAAATGATGATCACATTACCCCATCATTAGTGGTTTTGAATTAGATCACAAAAGTTGATAGAATTCCAAGATATTTAATCAAAAATGATTTTTTAAGTTGAAACTTATCAATTCAAAGTCATGCTTCAAGTGTTTGATACCAGTAACATTTATCAGCAATAATTAGAATAAATTAAATCTCATCTGAAATTTTCCTAACTAAATTGAAAAAACTCATTTTATATGCAATTTTCAGCTAAACCAATAAAATTTTCTAGCTGCCATAATTGAAAAATTAAATTTTTGGATTTGTAAAGCTTACTCAAAGACACGATGTCAAGTTGTAATTCAGGTTGTGGCGCCCGAAAACACTCGAAAAGCGACCGCGCGCGAGAGGAAGCGGCGCAAAACTGAAAATCATTTGGCGAATGGCGGCACTCTTGGGAGATGTGGAATAGCGTGAAAGCCCAATCTGTGACGTCTCGGCGCCGAGAATAAACTGCCCGTCCCCCTTTTACTCGCGACAAATCCACCTTCCACAAACAATTTACTTTAATTTCTTGATTTCACGTCTGCGAGTAAGTCACGTTTCGGAGGCCGGGCAAGTACCCCAGTTACCCAAACGCCCTCGGCCATTCGGATTTTTCACGGTGACAGTCCGCTTTCCTCTCATTTATTTAAAGGCCTTTCCGAATTATAAATATGCCACGTGAAGTTATAGACCGTGGCGCTAGTCGGATCATGGTGAAGCATAAATTACCGTATAAATTACAGTATGAATTATACATATATGACTGACTGCTGTGTATATAAATAACTGGTGAAATTATGAACGTCTCAATTATTGCGTGTATATTACTGTGAAGAGGCTACTGTGTATAAATTACAGTATTCGAATAACTATTGGTTAATTATTGATTACACTGTAATTAGTAAATGAAATAAAGACACACTTTGCACGATGTATGACTGTAATATGTATATTACAGTAAGATATTATACATAATCATGATTTAAATAATATATTGTGTGCCTCTCGAACTGCAAAATACCTCTCGAGAGGTGCATACAATATTTCACATGCCAAGGGACGTCATTTTTTTGCCGTCCCCGGACCGAAAAGTTGGTTTACGGTCCATGGACGGTAAAGTGAGGTCATGAGGAATGTAAAATTATATATCACACATCACCGTATAACTATATATTATTCTTAATAATTGTGTACTATTATTAGAGCGAGTATTTATATGCACTTGCATATTGCATGCTTATTTTGAATATTTTGACATGTGAGACTATTATGCATATATAGTAGGGTGTCCGTTATTTTGGCGATAATGGAATTTTTTCCATGTCCCCCTTAAAAACTTTCAAAATAAATAAATATAATAAATATAAATAAATAAATATAAATAATAAAGATGACATAATTATCTACATTTTTTGTATACACTTTTTTGTTATAGGTACCTTCAAATCGGCTGTATCCTGCACACCGTTTACCTCTACGCGCGGCGCAGAGTCGACTTTAGACGCATATATAATGTACTATATCCAAGATTTTTACGAACAATACAATTTTTTTTATTCTTATAATAAAGGACTATATTTGTGTAAAGTTTGATGGATCTAACATTTGTAGTTTTTTTTTTATCTACGTACAAAGTTCAGTTACCATGTCATATAAATTAGTATATCGCGCATATATATATATATTCACGTCACAAGTTAGTATGTCACGCATATATTCATGTCGAAAATTAGTATATCGTGCATATATTCATGTCACAAATTGGTATTTCACGCATACATTGATGTTCCAAATTAGTATATAAAGCATATATTCATATTAAAAATTAATATATCGCGCATATATTTATGTCACAAATGAGTGTATTGCGCATGTATTCATGTCACAAAATCGTGCATATATTTATTCACAAGTTCACACATATCATTCATTTATATTTTTTTATTTTTAACCAAATATTCCAATCATTGAGTTAATCAATCTTCAATTGAAGTTATTTGCCTCTTAACTATAATATATCATGCTATTATATCAGTATATTATCGTTCATATAATGACGTTTTTTCATGCATATTTTTACCCACTGTAACTATCATAAAGCGGCATATTACTGTAATATATTTCAGTGTATGTTACTGTAAACAGGCTATTGTGTCAAAATTACAGTCTTTGAATAACTTTACTGGTTTTATGATTATATTGTAGTGAGTACAACAAATAATTACACATTTTTCACAGTACTTTACAGTTATATATGTTTTACAAGAATAAATGATAAAGAATAATTTTTTTTATTTATATCACACATATCATTATATATTACACAAAATATATGTGCGATGTATAGTGTGATGTATATAATTATACCTATATCACACGTCATTATATAATTATACATCACTAATACATGATAAATATATTTATATGTTAAACTTACATGATATTATGTGAATTAAAAATAGTTATAACGTATATTTGCAGTGCATGAACTATTATTTATAAGCTCCAGGGTAAAAGTGACTGTATAACTGAGACATGTATTAATCTTTGTAGACTTTGAAAATGTTCATTATAGTGATATATAAATTGCTGTGATAAAATAACTGTATGAATATCTTATTACTTTGTAGCACTAAATAAATATTAACAACTTGATGAAATTACTAATTATTATAATGATAATATATAAACAACTGCATAAACTTTTACCATTTATAAATTACCGTGTTAATAATAAATATTTTATACTTATTTGTAGGAGTAACTTTTTGAAAAACTGTTTTTATTAAACTGTGTTTATTACTGTATATAAACGACTGTAGAAATAACTGGGACAAATAGGACAGCATGAAAAAAAAATTCGTTTAAACTTTATTGTGTGCGTAATATACGTAAAAAATTACTGTATGAATACGCATGTATGATATTTTTATAACTTTGTATTTTAACAACTGTATAAACTTTGAACTTTACATAAACTACTTTGCATAGATCACGTACCGAATACATAAGGATCGTATCAATTACTGTAAAGATTACGATTTATGAATAAGTCTGTTAATGAAGGTGCTAATTATTTTTTACTCTGACAAAACCCTATTTAAAATATAACTTTTCCCTTTACTTTTCGATACAATTTGCATTATCAGCGCAAAATGCACAACCATTAGGATTCTGAGAAAAAAAAAAACGGAAATTAAACGTCAATCTTCCTCCGGTATCATAGTTGGTCGACACAAAGAACGTGTATCGATCCTTGCAAAATGTTCGTTTGAAGTTGTGGTATTTGACTGCAGAAAACCTACGCGCTTGAATACGTTTCTCATAAATTGAAGTGACTCGAAATAAATTCTCACTGCAAATTTTACGTATGAACCGTTTAAAAGCGATGAAATAGAAAGATACCCGGAAAAGCGAGCCTCGCATGGAGGAGATGTAGAGCATGTGCGAACCAGCATATTATATTTCATGCGTGTAATGCACTGGGTGAATCGAGGCAAGCCCAAGATATAGCGCTTTATCCCAGGGAAAAATCCGAATTCCGTAAGCTCGCATTTAATTTGGATTACACGTGTAATTTTTCGTGATAAGCTCTTCGAAATGTGCTCATATTTTATCTTTGTTTTAATAAAAAATAAATTCCGTATGTTGATAATTTGTATGACTAGGGTATTGGACTTGCACTTGTTTTTATTATTCTTGAATTTTCCTTCCTCGTTTCCATTTGTCCATATTTAATCAACCTTGGGTTAAGTTCCATCCCTCAGAAAGCAAATATCATCCATTAGGCTATAATTCAGGGTAATTTATTCGATTTTGCGGATTATTGTTCCACCGTAATTCCTACTGTTTGCTTCTTTTTTCGAACCCATCCCAGCATACATTATTTCCATAGCATGACGTCAATTTAGCATAGCGTGTTGGTCGGTAGATATAGGTCATTGCTTTTTGAGGTGCGGGCATCTGTTTTCCAACGAATCAAATAAGTGCTTTGCGAATGGTCAGACACTGCGCTTTTTCTGGTTTTTGAAACAATCTAATTCTGCAGCTTTATTTCAATACAGAGTGAAAATGTTTTTGAACAATTTATATTTTGATACATACGACAAATCGTTGAATAAAATTTGGGAAAAAAAAGTAAAAGTTTTTCAGTTAAAGATAAAGATAAATGACATTTAGTGAAGATCAATTTTATTTTTGTTATATACACGTAACAAACATAATACTTTTGCTTGCTTTTTCTCTTTTTTTTCTACGAAAATAAATCATACATCGATTTCACATAAAAAAATGATCAAAGAGCAAAAGAAAAAAAATGCACGAAAGCCTTTTAACGTACAATTTGCGAATGTGCATTTTACTTTCGACACACTCGTCGATCAAACACCTCCGCGTTTCTTCCGACACGAACTTCTTCGAAAATTCCAAAAGACATGCAATAATCGAAAAACACTCTTGCATGATCGTTAGTTTCGATGATTTCGCGTTATTCCCACGCGTATTTTCGCGGGAACGTCACGAATTTTATTATTCGATTTCGACTATTTTGCATTATTTTTCGGAATGTTATTATCATTTGTTCATAACCGAAGCCATTCGCGATCATTATTTATCATTTTTATCCTGCTTATAAACTAAGATAAGTTGCTATCGATAATTTTTTACAAGCTTTTCATGAGGATGACAGTAAGTATAGAAGAGTATTAGAAACTGTAATGTTATAATTTTGAAGTAAAGAAAGAATCAAATAGAAAATATTAAAAACTTGATGAATAACAAAACTGAAATTTTCTATTTTTTCGAATTGACAGAATTTTAAATTTTAAATAAAGCAATTACATGAATTTGATGCGAATTCTGAAAGGTTTACAAAATTTAAACTTTTCAAACAGTTGTTAAGTTGAACTTCACTTGAATCCCACGATTAAAATGTCTAAATAAACAAAAATCAAAAATATAGCATGCATTGCTGTAAACTCAAAAATGTACATTACTCAAAAATTTCAATATTAAGGAGAAGAAATTATTTAAATTATTTGACTTTTCAAAGTCAAATAATTTAAACTAAAGATGGAATAACTCGATAATTTGAAAATTAGTTAAAAATAAAAAAAATAGAATTGAATGATATGCGTGAACTTGTGAAAAAATATATGCGCGATTTATTAATTTGTGACAAGAATATAATTATGCGCGATACACTCATTTGTGATATGAATATATGCGTGATATACTAATTTATGACATGAATATATGCGTGATATAGTAATTTGTGATATCAATATATGCGCGATACACCAATTTGTGACATGAATATACGCACGATATACTAATTTGTGACATGAATATATGTGTGATATACTTATATATTCATAAATTCATATGAATATATGAATATATGAATATATGCATATGAATATATGCAATATACTAATTTGTGACATGAATATATGCGTGATATACTTATTTGTGACTTAAATATATGCGCGATACACTAATTTGGGACATGAATGTATGCGTAATATATAATTTGTGACATAAAAATATGCGTAATATATAATTTGTGATATGAATATATGCGTAATATATGATTATTAATATTGAAAATTTAGGATTCAGAAACCATACACATTTCTATGATTATTGTTAATAATGCATAGTCATGTCTTACTAAAAATGTTGCAAAACGTTTATGTGAATCTATTTTATAAAGATTTGGTAGATAATTTTTTGCATTTTTCAGTGATAAATTTTAAAAATGTATTTGTTTTACAGAACAAAAAAAATAGTTATGAATTTGGTCTGGGAAAAATGTTATTAATAATAGAAAAATTAAATGTTACATACCATCATCGCTCATTTCGAGATTTGTTGAACTGTCCCAGTGAATGATGGGCTCATAATGCGGTGAACTGTGCAAGACGGTAGAAGTTGAAACTGGCACTGGCGCATCTTGAAGTTTGGGATCCGTAGCAAAGTACAGAGTCACCGCACAATTTGGCGGACATTTTGGATCCTTGCAAGCTACATCTAGTTCCCCTCGAGAGAAGGATATCACGGTTTCTGATATCACGCACGTGTGAAACTGTAAACAAACGAAGGCCAAACTTTATTGCTTCTGCATACTCCAAAATTTCGAAAATTCGTATGATTTTTATTTATTTTAACGATGGATTTTCATGAGTTTTATTTACAAAAAGTTTTTTACATTGATGAAACTGAAAACATTGAAGGAAATTAAAAAAAAAGCATTATTCAAATAAATATATTTAGCTATTCACCGTAAAATATTTCTGTGTGTGGTCATACTGGTTTTTGACGAATTTCATTTGTAACTTCACATTTCAGAGATAACAAAAAATTTGTTATAATACTAGTACAGTTATAGCGTCATAATCGCACTGTTTCATAAAAGTTCATAAGGCGTTGAATAAAATTTAGAAAAAGGATTATTTTGATAATTGATATAGTTCATCAACAAAAAAGCCTTCTCCTCAATAAACCTTGTAAAATAATCATCACTTTCTTATCTGAAAAATACCGTAGTTGATTAAATACTCAGTTGAACTCGAAAAAAGTGTAATGCTCGAGTACATTACACCAATCCAGATGTTAAAAGTGGGAAAAATGAATCGATTATGAGCAGGTTTAAATTCCATTTATACTACAAGATTATATCTGCATTCATGTGAACGGTGGAATTCGCAAAAAAGAGAAAAACGAAGCTCACTTATCTGCGCGTGCTCTTTCATCGATTAAAATTATTCCTATCGTTATAATTTTGCTTTGTACTGGAAGCTCTAATGCGCGGTTCAAAAACAGTAATTACTACTACCAAGAAGAAAGTAAACTCGTGATCTACGTATGAATTCCAGCATTAACCTATATTTGTCCAACCTAATCGAGACATAAAGATTAGCCGCGAGGAAATCTTTATGACTTTCGAAACGTTATGCTCGCGATGCTCGGTTACGCCTATTTTTAATGCGTCTATGGAATCGCATGAGTGCACCAGCTTTTGATCATACAACTGCGAGATATTTATCAACTTCCTTTGCTCCAAAAGCTACGAGTTTCTGAAGTACAAAAATAAAAAATGAAAAAGTTAATTGATGAAAATCATAAAATGTAATCGACTATCTTTAAACGATTCAAGTTTATGGAGGGAAGTCTAGGAGTTATTTTGAAGTAGCCAGAAAATCGAAAGAATGAAAAAAAAATTTTTTTTGTATATTTTTACGGCAGTTTATAATAAATTATACAAAAATTCCGTAGTTATCGTATTTCATGTAAAATAATTTTTTTAAAGTTTCTTGAAGTTTTTGGTAAGTTTTTGCAGTTTACAGTAGGTGTGCATATGTTTTTTTATGTTATTGCTATGATTTTGAAGTTTTTTGTTGTCTGCGATTTTTAATAAGATCTTATATTTTTTTCATCTTAGTTTTTTAGTTTCTTTAAGTGCAATTTACTGCAAGACTGATATAATTAAAAAAAAGGGTTTTAGAAAAAGATTAAAGTTCGCAGATTGTTGATAAAAAATTATAGATTATAGATTGAGAGACGATGCAATGATAAGTAATAATTTTCAGGGAAACGTTGTCAGAAATATCAGTTCCATACAAATTGATAGAAGTTAAACTTATGAATACAAAAGAAGTACATAAAAAAAATTGTAATGAAAATCAGGATCAGATTATCGAATATGCAAATGAATATGGGACACCTGGGTATTATGAGCCACCTTTTTATATGCTCAACGGACTGCCTTCAAATTAAGTTTTCCTTCAAATTTCAACGTGTGATGTTGTACTATGACAAATTACCTTTCTTGTAGTCACAATAGTTTAATCAAATATCTTTGAATTCGATGATTCCCAGACGATAGCAAAAAAATTGCATTTCCTCGAGTTTCAAAAATCTCGGGAAATCGTGAGCCACTTTTAAAATTGAAAAACAACTACAACTTTTGTTAGAAAATAGTAATCTTTGACTCTGAATGACAATATCATTATTAATTTATAAGAAAAAAAGTGAAAAATTTTGAAAATCAATCTGAATTACAATGCTTGCAAGTCCAATAACTAGTGGTCATTCTGGTGCATTTCAAGTAAATTGCCAATCGCAGGCATTGCAAGTGTTTAGTGCTTACATTTTTCATAAACAATCATAAAGTGTAATTTAAAATCAAACAAATGAAGTTAGCTCGTTAAATGTCAAAAAATGAGTGGCTCACTACTCCCCGCAAAAAGTGGCTCACAATTTCCCGAACCTCTCTTTTTACAAAATGGCCACAAATAAATTACGCAATGCTCAGTTCATGCGAAATTTATTTTTCGTTGTAAAAGCTTGAAGTCATACGAATATTTTAAACATAGTTACTTGCGTGGATTCACAGAGATTTGTCACCATAATAGACCTCACGCGAAGTAAAAATTATACTTTAAGAGCAACAAATTTTTATTTACTGTCAGAGGAAAATAACGATGTAGTTTCGCACATTCACTGATCATTAAAATATTAGCTTGCCATGAGACAAGTCGATAACAGTTGTTTGAAGCTACCATGATTTACGAGGGGAAAAAATATGGTGCTGGCTCACGATTCCCCGTGGCTCATAATATCCCGGTTTCCCTTACGAAAAAATGTTTTAGAGAACATATCAAAAAATGTGTATAAAAAACCAACAATAATTTTTGTTAATCCTGAAAATCAGCATAACCAGCGAAGAATTACTAGAAGTTAAAAAAAAAAACATGAGCATTGAAAAACAAAAGTCAGTTTTGACAGAGCGTGTATTTTTGAGCATGGTTCTTTTTTGTAGTTTTTTTGCGATTTACTGAGTTTTTTTAGACTTCTAAGGAGTTAATAAATTATGCAGATTTGTTTGATTTCATTGCACCTTGAGAATTTTCTATACTTTTTAAAATTTTTTTAGTATACATTTTTATAGTATACAGTATAGCTGTTTTTAATGTCTTTTAATTTTTTTGTAGTTTTCTGTAACTTTTTTCTCAAGTTTCTGTAATATTAACAATTTTTCGTAAATTACTAAAATTCTGTGAATATTTATTGCCAAGTACGCAATTCTCTATGATTATACTTTCAATTCTAAAATTTTTCGTACTATTCGGACTTTTCAGATTTTTCGTGGCTTATTTGTTACTTTATCTAGTTTCACCAATTTTTAGTTATTTTGTAATGTTGTTATTTTTCTAGTTCTCTTGGGTTTGTTTTTCTGTTGTATTTGCTCAAATGTTTTGGCACTTTTCGATCACAGATATTTAAAAATTTTTGTAGTTGATTCAAATTTTTTTCAATGTATCATCTAGTTTTGAAAATTTTGTATAGTTTCGTGAATTTATGTAATTATTAACAGTGTTCTCTATGTTTTTATATTTTTGGCAATTTCTGAATGTAGCATTTTTTTAAAGCTAGTATAGTTTGAAATTTTCAAAATTCTTTGTATTGATATAGCGTTACCTTATTTTTTTAAATTTACACAGATTTCTCTAGTTTTTCTATACCAACTCGTATTGTGATCCAATTATTGTTTTCACTCCTACAAATCTTTGTAGTTGTGTGTAGTTTTTGATTTTTTTTTTCACTCCATTCCTTTTCTTTTCACTTTCATCATTTTCAGTTCACACTACTATTTTGTTCTTAATTTCGGTATCTTCACAGTTTATTTTCTGCATTTCATCGCAATACGTACTCTTCAAAAAATAAAAATAAATACAGTTTACAGGATGAATGAACATTTTCCACAATTCAAGAAATTGTTTAACTTTCCAGTGACATTGATCATCTTCGGAATTTCCACTTATTTTTTATTTTCAGAAGTTTTAAAATTGAAAATTATATAAAAATTTTTGATACTTTTAAGTTTTTTAGATTTCACTAAAAAAGAAAAAGACGTTACGTAGATTTCACAGAAATATGGTAATGAACACGTTTCAAATAGTTTATAAATATTTTCTGAAATTCTACGAATTTTCGAATTTTTTTAAACCGTTGACAATGTTTTGAAATTTCATTTTTTGAAGTATTGAACATTATACCTAAAATGAACTATTCAAATTTTTATCAGTTTTGTTGAAGATTGTTTGATTTAGTAAAATTGCTCGTAATTTTGAATACTCATTTGATTTTTCAGTTTTTTCGAAAAAATGGAAAAACCTCACGAATATCTTGGAAAAATATATATATAATGAATTCAATCTTCTTAATGATTGAACATTTTCAAAAATTTTACGAATTTTTCGAATATTTCAGAGCTATGGATTATTTTTGAAACTGATTATCTTTCTTCCCTGTTTCAAAATTATACGAATTTTAAGCGTAAAACCATCTATTGAAGGCTTTCTGAATGTTATAAAAATTTATACAGCCTATGAAGATTTGACAAAATTGTTCAATTCTTTCTAAGTTTTTCAGACTTTGATTAGAAATTAACACACATTATCATAAACCTATGAAATTAAATGACAATAAGCATTATCTGTAAAGTTTATAAAAATTTTGAATTTCTTTAAACTTTTAAGATTTTTGAAATTCAAAATGGTAGAGGTTCCAAAAAACTGTCTAACTTATGAAGATCTCTAATGATTCTTTAATTTAGATTTCTAAAAAAATGAATAAAAGCATAATTTATGTTTGGGAAAAATATGATGTCGCAAAAATCTGAAGTACCGCGTCTAAATTTTCATCCGTTCCGAAGAATAAAAGATTTTAATCAACACAGTGAAATACAGTCATGTTCCACAAATTCCTACCACTGTTCTCAGCAACGCCATAATCTTTTCTGAACAACTCATCGTTTGCATTGAACTCGAACTCGAAAAAATTAAAATCCATCCAGAGTTAGGCCATATCTTTCATTCGCCATTCGAATCAGGATTCTTACCTGCAAAGAAAACATGACTTCTCGGCTTTGTTTGGAGAGCACCCTATTGTAGCACTTGATAAGGATATCGCCACGTAATCGAAGACCGCCCACGTTCACTGAAAATTCTTGCGTGTTCTGAACCGAGTATAGATCAGTCGTATATACAGGGGTGAGCCCTTCGTACACTTTTAGGAACGCTCGACATCCTGTTGGTTCAGATAATGGAAAGCCAAAAACGGTGAGGTGAGTTAGGTAAAGAGGCGACGAATTGATGCGCAAAGATCCCGAGAGAAGTCCAGTAAAGTACTCGATGTACCTACGCAGAAAGTTTTATCTTGAATCAGTAACTTTTTCACGTATTATTAAAGTTTTGAGGAATAAATAAATCAACAACTGATCATTCAGAGCCATATTTTCAATTTTGAATTTTTCATATTCCATTTTTTTAAATATTTTTTTTTCAATTTTTATAGTAGATAACCTAGGCCGGTTCTACGTCAAGGATCTGCGGGGCGAAGGCCCTTGGTAAGATAGGAATTTAAGCTAACCCAGGTTGGTAAGGTAAAGTCTGACCCAAGTCGGTAAGGTCGAGTATAACCTAAGTCGCTAAGGTAGAAAGTAGTGTGACCTAAGTCGGTAAGGTATGTACCTACCTGAATAATTACCAAGTGTCGGTAAGGAAGGGAAGTAACTAAGCAACGTTTGGTACCCGCCCCGCAGACCCGTGACGCAGAACCGGCCTAGGCTATCGACTTTTAATTATTTTAAATTTTAATTTAAAATTGTCATTCGTATCATCTATTGTTTTATTCATTTTATTTTAATATTTTTTTTTTATATTTTCGTCTCGAAATTCGAGTTGCGGGGGAACCTCAAAACCTCTGCCTACGCGCCTGTGCAAAAAAAATTTTCCCTCGACTTCCAGTCCCATGATTTATCCTTGCCGATCCATAAATTCGCTATTTACCAAGGCGATAATTTTCGTCTTGAACTTTCGATTTATTTGGAGGCGAAAGCCCCGGCATGAGCGCGAGGTAATTGAGGTGGCACGGGTCTGGGAGGTTTATTTGTGATTTCGTGCGATTACATTCGCCAATGAATGAGCGATGAATTTATTACCTGCGATGGGAGGGTACACCGAGAGGGCCAATTTTGTCATCGAGGAATCTCCTCATGGCGAACCTATCGAGGGCCTGATTGCGCCCGCCGCAAATGCTGCTGTAATTCATGTAGGCCGCAACAGCGACGCCCAGCCGTTCTTTGCTGCCCCTAGAAACATAAAAAGCGACATTCATAAATCAATGGCGTGCACATGCCGGCGTACCTTTATATACCACGCGCGAGTATGCATTTTTGCAATTTGTCGGGAGGATGTGGGATTCGTGAAATCGGTTTCGCGTGGGTCATCGGTTGTACCTTTGAAAGTAACGTTGCAGGCAATGCTATATTGATGTTAAAATACTACGAAATCTTCATTTCTCGATTGTATGAAAATTATGTAGATGTTTGAGTTATTTTGAGGAAAAAACAGAATACTTAATTGTTACTCTCTCAGTTCGAATAAGTGAAATTTTCACGGATTCAATTAGTAGGTGAGTGATTCACATCGAATTAGTGGAATTCCACAAGTCAGCTGAAGAAATAGTCAAATTTTACTACTGAATTATTGATTTATAAGTTTTCCTTTCAATTAGTGAAATTTTTGAAACGACTTAACAGTTGGTGAATTTATTACTAATATGAATCATGACATTTTCACTAACCACAATATTAGTTTCAAATTCTGCTATTTAATCAGTAGAATTTTATTAACTAATAAATTAATGGATTCTCATTATTTCAAAAATATTTCATGGAATTCTTTTGTTTAGAACAACGAAAGTTGCAAAGTCTTCTGTCAAAGCGTTGTATGTCTCGTTAATGGCTCTTTCGAAGAAAATAAATGATATTGAAGAGTGTGACGTTTCGACGGTCATCTCTGCATAATATATTATATATGTGCTTAGTTATAAAAAACATTGTTTAACGCTTGGTTTTAAGAAAATGAACATGTTAAGAACGTGTATTTAAGTCGAATGATTGCTTAATTAATTAATTTCATAGTTTTTTTGCTTGTTGAGTGGAGATTTTGAATTGTTTTCATGGAATTATTCGTTTCAGCAATTTAGTTAAACAAATTTTTGAAAAACTTTATTTTTACAACATTTATGTCCATTTCATGGTATTTGTGGTTGATGAGTTAGAATTCGACATTGTTTTTGTAAAATTCTTTTGTTTGAACAATTTATTCAAACAAATTTATTAAAAATTTTATTTCCACAACATGTATGTCCATTTCATGGTTTTTGGGTTGATAAGTTAGAATTTGACATTATTTTTGTCAAATTCGTTCGGTTAGAATATTCAATTAAATAAATTTCGGCACAATTTATTTTCTATAACATAAATGTTTTTTTCATGGTTTTTTGGGTTGTTGAGTTGAGATTTGACGTTTCTTAATGAAAATATTTTGTTTAAATAATTTTTTTGAAAATTTTTTAACAATTTCATTCTCACAACATATATGTCCATTTCATATTTTTGGGGGTTTCATGTTGGAATTTAACACTGTTTTAGTGAAAATTTTTGTTTCAATAATTTACTTAAAGAAAGATATTATCGATTTTATTTTTACAACATACGTGTCAATTTCATGGTTTTTTGGGTTTCTGAGTTGGAATTTGGCATTATTTTTGTGAAGTTCTTTTGTTTGAACAATTCATTGAAACAATTTGATGAACAATTTTATTTTTACAACATACATGTCGATTTCATGGTTTTTTAGGTTGCTAAATTATAATTTAACATTGCTTTTGTAAAATTATTCTATTTAAACAATTTAATAAAACAAATTTATTACAAATTTTATTTTCACAACATAAATGTCCTTGGCATAGATTTTTGCGTTTCTGTGAAAGGTTTTTACATTGTTTATATGAAATTATTTTATTATAGCAATTATTTAAACATATTTATGAACAATTTTTTATTCATAACATATATGTTCATTTCATGGTTACATATAAGATTTAAGATTACTGGGGATAACATCATACACATTAAGAATACAAAGTGCATATATCTTGTATGAAATAATTGGTATAAAATTCAAGATAATTAGGGATAACATTATACACATTAAGAATATAAAGTACATATATCTTATATAAAATAATTTACAATATATTTTTTAACCAATACTTCAAACAAAAGAATTTCACACGAACAATGTCAAAACCACACTAA